>OVBE01003715.1:0-26035 GCA_900406425.1 Iberis pinnata
CACTATGCGATACAACTTGTTTATTTATTATATATATATATATATATATATATATATATATATATATATACTTATTCTATCACGGGAGCGGTATGTCGTATCGTTATTATTATGAATGCTTTTGCAGCATAATTATTTATTTATAGTTTATATTTGGGACGACACTGCCGACTGAGATTTTATTATTACTGTACATTTATTTTACATTTTATTTAATGCTCAATATAAGATATATTATTATAATATTACTGTTAAATATTTGAGAAGTAAACATTACACGAAAAAATTTCTGAGAAGTAAACATTTTAAATAATTTCTTGAGAAGTAATTTGATAGAAGATAAAAATTTTGATAAAATAAAATGAGTGAAATAAGAGTGTATCTATAGATTGAAAACATTGTCCATAATCGTTGGAAAGGGTAAAATTTTTTGAAAATTTTTTTTTTGTGATCATTGGAAATTTAGTTGTAAAATAAAATATAATTTGAAAATTTTATTAAGTAATACATTTAATTTAGTAAAGTTTATATCAGTGATTTGTATATGGGTGGCAGAGCCTCCTTTGTATAATAATCATAACATAAACGAATATTTAACAATAATATTATAATAATATATAACTTATATTGAGCAGTAAATAAAATGTAAAATAAATGTACAGTAATAATAAAATCTCAGTCGGCAGTGTCGTCCCAAGTATAAACTGTAAATAAATAATTATGGTGCAAAAGCATCCGTAATAATAACGATGCGACATACCGCTCCCGTAATAGTATAAGTATATATATATATATATATATAATAAATAAATAAACAAGTTGTATCGCAGAGTGATCATGCTGATAACGTGTTATATTCGGAGTATTATTTTGTCGGGTGAATAAATATGAATTATGGAATAAATTTTATACCCAGAAAATTGGACTGAAACTTAAATAATAATATAAATTTAGTGAGATTTGATGAGTGAGATTGTAGAGAGAATTTTTATTGGATTTGGGTTTGTGTTGTGATTTTACAAAGAATAATAGATTGTATTTATAGAACAAAATGGGTATGGGTTGATGTTGGACTTTACCCACTTAGTCCACTTGATTCATTTGGATCAATTATTTCTTGCATTATTGTTTTATAACAAAAATAATTTATAAAAAATCTTTCAACTTATTCTTTTTTTTTGTCAAACATCTTTTAACTTATTCATAATATCTTTCAAAGTCCTATATATATATATATCAACATCTCATAGACTTCACTTCACAATTGAATTCCTAAAGGTGAAAAGTGTAGGTAAGTTTTCTTCTTACGTAAATTATTATGCATGTTGTGTTTGAATTGGACACAATATTATATTGGTTTATATTGGTTTATATGTTATTTCTTTGTTGTTACTCATCATTCGATTAATCCAGTTTATATTGTCTTTCAAATTTCTACCAATGTTTTATAATAAGTGCTATATAAAATAATTTTGATTTTCATGGTAATATTAGTATAAAATATTTAATATTATCTTAAATATAATGAAAGTATCAAGCGTTAAGTAAATCTGAAAACTTATAGTCAACACTTTAATTTATTTATTTGTATGAACAGTATTAAACGATACTGTTTGTGAAAGATAATTATATTACAATTTTTTTTGTTTCTTAAATGGAAATAATAATATGTTAACATACTTTTATATAAACATTTTTTATTAACCAAAAATCACATCAAAATGAAAAAAAAAAAAAACAAATGGAAAATGAACGGCATGATGATTCATATTCAGATGATGATGATGAAATTCAGATAAAAGATTACATGTCAATTGGTGATGCATGCATGGCTAATATTCGCTTAATTTAAATATCTTCAATAACAATTTTATTATGTATTCAAAATAAATAATTATGATTCAAATTTTCAAAATAAAATAAATTTTAAGGTAAAAAATTTCATCTCTCAGCTCCCAGTTTTAGCTCCCAGTTTCAGCTCCCAACTTCCGTTCTTAACTACAGTTCTCAGCTTCGACTCCCAACTTCTGCTCTTAGCTTTCACTTCAGCTGCTTTCAACTACCGTTTTCTTTACCACTTAATCAATCATGCCTTAAATGATGGGGAAGCAGTTTTTAAAGTGATGGCATATAGTGTGAGAAAAGTTAGGGATTTTTTTTTGTTGGATTTTATTTATTTTAGTCACATAACATTGTAAAAGGAAAAAGAATAGTATGTTGATAAGCAAAATATTACGTGTCAGAAGGAGAGGCAGGAAGTTACAAAAGGATTGACTGGATAATTATTAAAAGAGTGACCTCAAATGCTATTGGGGGTGGGAGGGGGAGGGGTGGTGTAACACCCCCTCACCGAATTAGGAGTTGAACGACCGAGAATGCTACTTGATGTAGCTGGAGACTAGTCAACTGAGGTTATCAGAACATCTCTAATAACTACAATCAACATGTCCACCAACTCATCCCACTAAATTACAGTTTTAGGCTTGCTAACCCTTGTTGTAATAAAGTGTTAGGACGGCCGGACTAGGCCATAATCATTGGAACTAGTTACTAATATAAAACAACGTTTTATTTGATACTCGATTAAAGTCTTTACAAAAACCTTAAGATTTACTTGGCCAAGATTCTATAATCCAAAAAGGTTTACAAACATAATTTTTACAAAAAGGCAAACTAACCTACACTGGCACCTAGCGTCCAAGCTCCCTCTAAGGCTTTCCCTTCTATTGGTTACCTGTAACAAATAGTAGCATCATGAGTAATCTAAGATTACTCAGTAAAAACGAGGTCTCTAAACATCATTATATAAATATAATGCTCATAACCCAAAACCCAAAATAATAAATAAACACACAACAATCAAATGCAATAATCAAATGCATGCAATCATAATAAACGTGATATCACCAGCCATTCCTCACCACCACTACCACCACCACAAAGAAACCATGGTCCACCACCGTGTCCAACCCACCTATCACGGCACTTCCATCCTTCTCGTGTGGCCCTTCTCCCATCACCAGGGGTTGCCTTTCTAAAATTTACATTTTAAGGTTATCACTTATAATTCAACATTACGTTGATTCTGATCTCACCCAAGGTGATTTACCCAGCCACATCTCTACCACACAGGCCAGAGCAGGTACAACCCTATCAGGCCCCAACCGTCTCACTCACAGCGCTAATCACTGCATCGCCATGCAGGTCTCGAACGGTAGCTAGCCGTCCTGAGAAATGGAGATCAGACATCAACTGCCACCATCGGTTATGGAAGTAGACACACTACAATCCACTAACCGAATCACGGCGTGTAACTAGCTTATGTAACTCGATCCGGTTATGAGTACATAACCTTCCATACTCACTAACCGAACCCTGAGTACATAACACTCCTACACTCGTCCATATTTTATATTTAACATTGTTATTACATAAATACATACATACTCATCAACATGAGTATAATTCAATAATCACACAATACTTACCTTAAATTATCATCTCTACCATGTATTACTACTACTAAAGCATTCATGCATAAGCAATAACCAACACCATGCCTAATGTGCATTTCTAACATATGCAAATTCAATAACTATCACAATATCTAACGTGCATCCCTAGCATGACTAAATCAATCAAATATTAATCCGATCACGCCATCAATCAAATAATCAATTAAGAAATATAACGACCTAATAATCAACTAATCCATTAAGCCTAAAAACCATGTCCGTATAATTCTACCGAAAATCGGACATTATAACGGCTTAGTAAATTGACTAATCAATGCAACCTAATAACCATTTGAGTATAAGCCTACCAAAAATTTGGAATTATAACGGCTTAATAATCCACTAATCAATTCAACCTAATAACCATGTAAGATAATTCTATCAAAAATTAGGCATTATAACGGTAAGCGGAAAATGACTAAGTACGAAACCTAAACCTCTATTGGATATTAATTAAAAGCATAGACTAAAAATTAACCTAAAAATGTGCTACTTCAGATGGCCGAACTTACCTTGACTTAGCTGACTTGGTTCCTGAAAGCTAAAGCCTTAAGAACTCGTGCGGACCAGTTTAGGTTTAAGTGAGATTTTAGAGAGATTTTGGTGTGCCTTGGAAATGAACTCGACCTCTAACTTATATAGGGGGTAAGCCAAGCAGTAGGTGTCTAATAAGGAGTTTAGTGGCGTGGTTGAGACACCAAGACACTCCCTTGGCTTGACACTTAGCACATTGGACACAAAGATGGCTTTAAAGGCCAACATGTGTCCATGAGGTGTAAGGTCTTCTTGTGTACGACCTGATATGCTTCCACCTCAACCATGAGGTGTAATTTGAGAAAAAAAATGTACAGGAGGTTGCCAAGTGGTCTGAACACCAAGCTTGCTCAAAAACCGCCTAATAGGAAAATGACACCTAGGTGATACTAGAACTATCTAAGGAGCATGAGGTGTAAGATCAGGTTGGAGATGTCTTCTTGGGTCGACAACAAGTTATTGAATCAATCTTTATCAACCTTTAGCTGTCCCAAAGTAGTGCATAGCTTCAAAGTTAGACATTTGGACCAATCATGTTCAAAAGATCATAAGTAGTTGGGTGTACAAATCTGATTTGTTGAATCTCTAAGAAGGAGGTGTCAAACTTTCATTCCCACTAATTTTAAGCTCTTTTATATCCATTTCTAAGTCTCGAAAAGTCTCAGATTGGTCGTTCAATCATTTCTTGCTTTACGGGAAAATTCAAGTTCCCGAACCGAGCCATTCTGGACGATCTTTGTGCAAGTAGGTGGTGCTGGATTCTCATTTGTCCATTTTTCTTCTAAGTATTTTTAACATTCTAGTACAGAAAATAATTATAAATTGATCCCCTCACTTAATCACGCTGCTAGACTTTGTCTCATAAATGGTCTATATCCCTTATTTTACCGAAAATATAGTTTTCAGCAATTTTAACTTTCTCGTCCAAACTTTCCTTTCGTTGGCTAATCCAATTTATCCTTTTTTATTAGAAGACATTTAGATAAGTAATTACTCAAAGGATCCTTCCTTTTTCCATTTTATCTTAGCTCGGGTGATCTTGACATAAGTTTGGCCTTATACGTCTTTCTCGGCCATGTTCCTTTCCCTTAGGTTTTGGCCACTCTCTCTTATTTCTCTTAGCTATTTCTTATTCCTAAATGAGGGTTATTACAGGTGGGGGTTGACACCAACTGTTAAATGATTTGAAGTGATATGGATTTTAATGAGTTTTTTCGTGTAATGTTAATCATGAAGTAAATTTATGAGAATAATATTATATTTACATCTTATTTACTGCTCAATATAAGTTATATATTATTATAATATTACTGTTTTCATGATTATTGTTTTTATTTACGGTTCTTTTATTGGAGAATTTACCGATATAGAAAACATTTGTGTTTTCTGTATTTCTTTTTATTATTTCTGTAATGAGTAATGTAAGCGGTTCATTTTAAATTAAAAATCTAATAAAGTTTTATCTTATATTATAGATACAACTGGCTAATATTGTAAAACTCCAATTTCTCGCACTTGATATTACTGGAGCCAATTACACGTCTTGGAAAACTAATGTCGGATTAAGATTGGAATCTATAGGTTTATCTGAAACCATAAAGGAGAAAAATGATTCGACTAATCGAGAAAAGGCTACATCGGTGATTTTCTTTCATAAACACCTAGATGAAAATGTATTATATGACAATGCTTATATCAGAGATCCCAAAGAGCTCTGGAAGTCTCTGAAAGATCGATTCGATCATCAGACACTTTCACTTTCTATGGACGAATGGTAAAATCTAAGGTTCCAAGACTTTGATAAAGTCATGAACTACAATTTATCCATGTTAAGAGTTGTAGCAAAATTGAAGTGTTGTGAAAAAACTATAACTGAAGCTCAGATGCTTGAAAAGACTTACAAAATGTTCCATAAAAGTCACTTTACCCTGCAACAACAATACAAGATGCGTGGTTATACCAAATTTTCATATTTGATTATGGTGTTGTTAATAACAGAGAAAAACAATGAACTCCTCATTAAGAATCATATGATTCGACCTACTAAATATAAATCATTTACTGAAGTGAATTTTGCAGAACACTTCGAGGGTATAGTGTACCTCAATGATGCTGTTGATTTTGCAGATGATTTCGACGGGGTTAGCCACACTTATAATCGAGTTGATTTTTATGAGATAAACGAATAGTCTCTAATATGCCATTAATAATTATTATGTATTTCAACCGTTTGTTTTAATAATGCTTTTTCAAAAGTTTGATGTTTAAGTATTGTGTGTTTTATTTTCAATAAATAAAGTTTGATTTGATTTCCTTTATTGCCATTTACATATATTACATAAATGGATGAGTTTATAGATGAAACACCACTCAAGAAAATGGAGAAAGAAATATGTGTTCCAAATAGTGGAACTACACACACTATTCTGAGGAATAAGAGATATTTCTCTGATTTGAAAATGACAAACATAATTGTCAATACAATATCAGGTACAGTAGACCTGATTGAAGGAATTGGCATTGCCAACTTTAAATTACAAAATAGAACAAAAATTTTCATTGATAACGTCTTATATTCTCCTGACTCAGAAAGAAATTTATTGAGTTTTGAAGATATATATATATATAACCAAGGATAGGACACTCAGTCTGCAACTGAAGACAGAAAGAAGTATATGTATATAACTTCTAAGAAACTCTAAAAATGAGATATCATTGAAAAATTACCAAGACTTCCTTCTAGTTTGCATCACACGTATATAGATGTGGTAGATTCGCACCTTGTGACTAAAGAAAATCTAGAAGATTTCACTTTATGGCATGATCGCCTCGGTCACCTAGGCACATTAATGATTCGAAACATCATAGAGAACTCACATGATCATTCGTTGAAATCTCGTGAAATACATCAGGGAATTAAAATGACATGTGTCGCTTGTTCTCTTGGAAAATTAATTATAAGGCCATCACCAACCAAAATTGATAAAAAAATCACCAAAGTTTCTTGAAATAATTCAAGGCGATATATGTGGACCAATACATCCACCATGTGCACCATTATACTACTTTATGGTATTGATAGACGCATCTAGTAGATGGTCACATGTTTGTCTATTATCATCTCGAAACATTGCGTTTGCGAGATTCCTAACTCAAATTATTAAACTGAAAGCTTAGTTCTCTAATCATTCTATTAAAAGAGTTAGATTAGACAATGCTGGTGAGTTCACATCTCAAGAATTCAATGATTATTGCATGGCAACAGGGATTGAAGTTGAACATCTCATGCCTCGTGTTCATACACAAAATGGTTTGGTTGAATCATTAATTAAACGTTTGCAATTCATTGAAAGAACATTAATCATGAGATCAAAACTTCCAACAATTGTATGGGGACATGCTATTTTACATGCAGCAGCATTTATTTGGATAAGATCAAGTGCTTATCATAAATATTCCCATTACAGCTAGCGTTTGGTCGAGAACCAAATGTATCTCATCTAAGAATTTTTGGATGTGTTGTATATGTGCCTATAGCACCACCACAACGTACAAAGATGATACCACAAAGAAGATTGAGTATATATGTTGGTTATGATTCTCCATCAATTATACGATACCTAGAACCACAAACTTACTACGTGTTTACAGCACGCTTTGGTGATTGTCACTTTGATGAAAAAAGTTCTCAGTTCTAGGGGAGAAAACAAACAAGTAGGTAAAGATATCAAATGGAGTGTACCATCACTATTACATCTTGATCCTCCTACAAAACAGTTTGAACAAGAAGTTCAACGTATTATGCATTTACAGAGTATAGCCAATCAGCTACCTGATGCATTTGCAAATACCAAGACAATAACTAAGTCACATATTCCAGCTGCAAATGCTTATGCTCATTTCTAAATACCAAATGAGCACGAGAAAACAGATAATACACGTGATTCTAAAGTACATTTGAAGCGTGGTAGACCTATGTAAGGATAAAAATCCTAGAAAACGAAAAGAAATTGAAAAGCTTCATACTCCCCAAACAACCGAGAATGTTTTGGAGGAAACAAATCATGAGCCTACGGAAAATGTAGAGCATAATGAACTAGAACAAAATCATGAAATTTCTATCAATTACATCCATAACGAAAGGATATGGAAACGAAATGAAATGGATGATATTGATGACATCTTCTCTTATCTTTTATCTAAAGAAATAGAAGAAGAAAATGAAGATCCATAACCAAAGTATGTATATGAATGTCAAAAGAGACATGACTGGATCAAATGGAAAGATGCAATACAAGTCGAACTTGATTCGCTTAATAAACGAAATTTATTCGGGCCTATTGTTGTTACACCTGAGAATGTGAAACCGGTTGGATACAAATGGGTTTTCGTAAGAAATCGAAATGAGAACAACGAGTTTTAAGATACAAATCTCGTCTCCTAGCCCAAGGTTTTTCCTAAGAACCTAGAATTGATTACGAGTAAACATATTCTCCTATCATGGATGCAATCACGTTTAGATTTCTGATGATTCTAGCTGTTAAAAAAAAATCTTGAAATACGTTTAATGGATGTCGTTACAGCGTATTTGTATGGATCATTATTCAAAATGCCATAAACATTGAGTTCTAAAACTAAAGAACTATGTGCGATAAATTTGCAAAGATCACGGTTACATGCCCATATGTTTTGATCAAGAAAACAACAAATAGTTTTGTGATTATTGCGGTATATGTTGATGATTTAAACATTATTGGAACTCAAGAAGAAATACAAAATGCATCGAATTATCTAAAAGGAGAATTTGAGATGAAAGATCTAGAGCAGACAAATTTTGTCTTGGACTACAAACTGAACACTCTCAAAAGGGTATATTTGTGCATCACTCCACATATACGAAAAAATATCAAAACGCTTCAACATGGATAAGGCAACTCCTTTAAGTAATCATATGATCGTTCGATCACGAAATGTTGAAAATGATCATTTTAGACCATTTGAAGAAAATGAAGAGATACTTGGTCCTGAAGTATCATATCTAAATGCTATTGGAGCTCTTATATATCTTGAAAATTGTACTCAACCTGATATATCATTTGTCATTAATCTCCTTGCATGATTCAGTTCGTCACCTACTCGAAGACATTGGAATGGGATTAAACATGCCTTTCGATACTTGCAAGGAACCACTGATTTAGGATTATTTTATACTAAAATTTCATATGGACAAATGGTTGGTTTTGCAGATGCATGATATTTTTCAGATCCAGACAAAGCTCGATCACAAACCGGATATGTTTTTACAATCGGATGTACTGCTATATCATGGCGTTCTCAAAAGCAAACATTGGTTGCTACTTCTTCTAACCATGCTGAAATCACCGCACTCCATGAGGAAAGTCGAGAATGTGTATGGTTGAGATCAATGAGTCAACACATCAAATCCAACAGTGGAATTCATGTAAAAGCAGAACCGACTATCTTGTACGAAGACAACGCCGCTTGTGTTGCACAAGCAAAAGAATGATATATCAAGAGTGATAAGACCAAACATATTCCATCGAAGTTCTTTTCATATACCCAAGAACTCGAGAAGAACAAGAAAATTGAAGTGAAATGTTCGATCAAGCTACAATGCTGCAGATCTCTTCACTAAATCACTACCTACACCGTCAACAAGACATGTAAAGATGACATCTTTACTCGAGGGGGAGCTTACGTGGTTGTACTCTTTTTACCTTACTATGGTTTTTTCCATTGGGTTTTTTTTAGAAAGCCTTTTAACGAGGCAACATAAAACAAAACGCAAGTAATAATGTTGATGCTGGTCTCCAAGGAGGAGTGTTATAAAACAATAATTCAAGAAATAAATGATCCAAATGGATCAAGTGGACTAAGTGGATAAATGGGCAAGTTTGAGTATGGAGTCCAACTTCAACCCATACCCATTTTGTTCTATAAATATGATCCATTATTCTTTTTCAAATCACAACACAAACCAAAATTAATAAGAGTTCTCTCTACAATCTCACTCATCAAATCTCTCTAAATTTATATTATTATTTTAAGTTTCCAATCTAATTTCCTGGGTATAAAATTTCTTTCATAATTCATATTTATTCATTCGACAAAATAATACTCCCATTATAACATTTTTGAATTTTAGTTAGAATATATTAAGGCATACTCCATTTTTAATCTCATACAGATTTACTTTGAAACTTATTATTTTATCTTCAATATAATAAAAGAGAAATAGTTTAGTCCTACATGTAAGCACCACGTTTTTTTGAGTTATTTTATTTATTTTAATTAATTAATTTGCCTATATGGCATCACTACAATTTTTGAGTTTTTTATTTTAAAATTTATGATTTCCTTATGTGACAATACCATAATTTTTAAAGTTTTTTAATTTATTTTAAAACTTCTTTATTTCCTTATTGTAATTTTTGTTATTTTGTAAATTGATATATTTGATGGTTTTCAGTTTAGATATTCACTTATATTATATATATATATATATATATATATATATATTTGAATATATTCTCTATGTTTTATTTTCATATTTTAATTAAAAATAAAAACTAATAGTTATATAATTTTAAATTAATAATAAATATTTTTCTACATATTTCATGATTTAAATTTTTAAAATTCAGACATAAATTGCATAATTTATTTTTTTTATAAAAAACTCACATCAAATGTATAAATTAGTAGTGGACTAATAATATAATATAAATATACTAAAAATGATAAATTATAACAGAAAAAAGTTTTATTTATATACATGTAAACTAAATTTTAAATTTGGTTAATTCAAAGTTTTTGTTAAAATTAATACTCAAATCACATAACAAAAAACTATAATATTTTATATCTTTGAAATTTAAATGTAATAATGTACTTCATAACATAAATTTTTTGTCACGTTCATCTTTGGACCACAACAGACATAGCAAAAAATATATAGTTTTTACTTTTCAACGGGCATAACTTGATAATGCATTTAACGTTAAAAACTTTAACATGATAAAATAGAATATAATTTAAATTTACAATGATTAAAACTTCATAATAATAATATTTTTTAAAATTTTCACTATGTTATAAAATAGACTTATACTATATCATAGATTTAAATTTAAACCATCGACAACAACTTTTTAAAAAAAATTAAACAATTATATGTTGTTATTAAACTTATCATGTGCATAGCACGAGACATCAACTAGCTTTTTTTTAAAGAAAAACTTAAACAATGACATAAATAAAACAGAAAGCTTAAACTCGATTAAAAAAGAAAAAGAGAAAAACTACTCCTTCGGTTTTTTAGGTTTTATTTTTTGCTTTATATTACCTGAGTTTTTACTCGTTAATTATTGTCTTTTTCTTCTCAAGACTACTCAAGGACACTTTTTGGATAAAAACAATAATAACATAACTCTTTTATAATTAATTTATAGTAAAAAAACAAAAAAAATTATTTTAAGAATGTGGAAAATATAAATAAAATGAGTTAATGAAAGAAAAACTAGTAGCATAATCATTATTTTTCAAATTTTTGTGAAAATTTTAAAAAATCAGTATTAAAAAAAGCGGGAGTAGTAAATATGTAGTAGTACGGTAAAAAGGCTTTTAAGTTGATTCTCTTGTGTGGAGCTTAGGACTCTCTAGTTCATATAGAGTGTTTCACTTTATTGAGCTTGGAGCTTTGTGTGGTTCTTAGGACATCGAGTAGTGTGTAAGTTATATTTTTTAGAAGAAAAAGTAGCTTTGATCTTCGTTTAGTGTGTAATATCTACAGTATTCGAAGGAAAAGTACTCTTAGATCATTATCAAGGAAAGTTCAAAGCTTCAGATTTTCTCATTTTTGCTATCTCAAATCTGAAACTTGCGAAAGTGATTTAGCTTAGTTTCTTCTCTCTTGTCTTTGTGAGTGTTATTATCCAGTGATGTCGACTGAAATGGATAGAGCCCTGGCGGCTATGTCACTAGATGACTGAAATGGATAGAAGGTGTACCTAGGTGAGCAGAGTGAAAGTCTTGAGGAGAGGAGAAGAATCCGAGCTGAATTGAGCAGATTCAAAGATGGAGAAGATGAAGAACGTGGAGGCATTGGGTTGGTTCAACGTGAAACCATCCATTCATAAATTCATTAATGAAGAGGGCCATGGAGAAGATGAAGAACGTGGAGGCATTGGGTTGGTTCAACGTGAAACCATCCATTCATAAATTCATTAATGAAGAGGGCCACATGAGATTGATTTGTCAACTTGAGATTGTTTTTTTAAGCAAAAGGGCCACATAAATTCATCAATCCAGACTCTGTATCTCAAACAGCTAGTGAAGGGATAGCACGTCCTAAGTTCATGTCTGATGCATTCAAATCTGGTATAGCACAATCAAATCCAGCATATATTCAAAGAGAAATATCTGAGGTTGAGGCTTTTCCAGCCAGTGGGGAGAACCAGCTTTTGGATACGACTAATATAAAATCTTTACTGGAAGAGTTAGGTGACTCATGTGCCTCTGGTAGTAAAAAGAAGAGAACCTACACGAGGAGAAAACAAGTGAGTAAGAGGAAGAGTGCAGAGGTCCCAGAAGATGGAAATCAGATGATGATTATAGATAACCTCAAAATTCAATCAGGTGGAAGAAAAGAAAAGAGGAAGTTTGAAGAGAAGAAACAAGAAGGTAAGAAGAAAGCTAAGAGTGAAGTGAAGTTGGTGACCTCTTCTAAGGGGTCACCAAAGGAGTAATGTCGCTTATTAGTTGGAATTTACAAGGACTGGGTCAGTCTCAAGAATTGGTGATTCCAAGACTCAAGGATTTTAGAAAAGAGTTTTTCCCTGAGGTGATGTTTTTAATGGAGACGGAAAAATAAAAGAAATGTTTTGGTAGATATTCAAGCTTGGTTAGGTTATGAGAGGGTCTATACTGTGAACCCTAAAGGTTTAAGTGTTGGTCTTGCTTGTTTTTGGAAAGACACTGTAAACTTAGATTTCCTTTTTGTAAGTAAGAATATCTTGGATATAAAATTACAGTTTGGGGATTACTCATTTTTGTGTCCCTTATTTATGGAGAACCAAATCAGGCTTTGAAACATAAAGTCTGGGAGAAGTTACTTCGTATAGGCGTTAATAGAAAAGCATCTTGGTGTATTTTAGGAGATTTTAATGAGATTCTCCATAATAGTGAAAAAGTGGTGGTCCATCTAGAAATGCATCTTCTTTCTTTGATTTCTCTGAAATGATCCGATTGTGTGGAATGACAGAACTGAAGGCTGAATGAAATAGTTTTACTTGGGGAGGTTGGAGACATAAGCACTAGGTTCAATGTAAATTAGATAGGTTTTTTGCTAATAGAGCCTGGAACAATCTGTTTCCTTATGCTAATCAAAGGTTCCTAGATAAAAAGGGGTCGGATCATAGACCAGTTTTGGTCAGATTAAGATCATGTGTTCAACAATTTAGAGGAAGCTTTATCTTTGATAAGAGGCTACTTTATGAGCCTCGGGTCAAATAGATCATCAGAATAGCCTGGCAGGATGTTAGCACATTGACTTGGATAGTGTCAGATAAACTAAAAAGCTGTAGAAAAGGAATAAGCAAGTGGAAGAGACAAGCAAACATGAACTCTGCTTCGAAGATTCAACAAATACAGTGGGATCTAGAACAAGAAGAATCCAAGTTTCAACCTAGCACTCTGAGAATAAATGAGATAAAACATGTGCTGATAAAGGAATACAAAAACGAAGAAATTTTCTGGAGCCAAAAGAGTAGGCAAAAGTGGTTATAAGAAGGGAATAAAAACTCTAAGTTCTTTCATGCCTTAGTCCAAGAAAATAGGAAAAGAAAACAAATCCTGAAGTTGAAGAACATCGATGGTGTAGAACATAACTCAGAAGCTTCAAAGGGAGAGATTTCCGTGTCTTATTTCTCTACACTATTTACATCTTCGAGACCAATTTTACACAAGGAAGAGTATAAAGGCTTCAAGAAGAAGGTTACAGAAGAAATGAACAGGAAACTAATTGCTCAAATAACTGATAAAGAAGTTACAGAGGCTGTCTTTTCAATCAGAGGCTCAGCAGCCCCAGGTGTGGATGGTATGACAGCAGCTTTCTTCCAAAAGTATTGGAGTATTTTAGGCTCTTAAGTTATAAAGGAAGTTAAAAGTTTCTTCATTACTGGTCAAATGCCAAAAGAATGGAATTTCACTCTCATCAGTTTAATTCCAAAAAAACCAGACCCAGTCAATATGAGTGATTTAAGGCCAATAAGATTGTGCTATGTTTTATACAAAGTAATATCCAAAATTATGGTCTCAAGACTCAAGCCTCTAATGCATAAGGTAGTTTCTCATTCCCAGTCAGCTTTTGTGCCCCAAAGAGTGATCTCAGACAACATTCTAATTGCACATGAATGCATCCACTTCTTGAATTCAGATCCAGTTACAGCTGAAGATTTTATAGCTATCAAGAATGATATTTCCAAAGCATATGACAGGATTGAATGGCCTTATTTGAAGACGATGCTGGAATTGTTGGGTTTTCACAATAAATGGGTTATGTGGATTTGGAGCTGTATATCAACATCGTCCTTCTCCGTTCTTATAAATTATCAACTTTTTGGTTTGATTAAACCACAAAGAGGTATAAGGCAAGAAGATTCATTATCTCTTTTCCTGTTGTTTTGTGCACAGAAGACCTATTTTCCTGTTAAAAAAGCAGAGAGATGAAGTCTGATCCAACGGTTCATATTTTCAGATTTTGGGCCAGCAATTACTCACCTGTTGTTTGTTGAAGATAGGCTTTCTCTCTGCAAGGCCTCAGAGAATCATTACGTCAATATGTTCTAAATTCTCAACACGTATAATGGAAGCTCGGGCCAAATATTGAACCTAGACAAATCTTCCATCACGTTTGGCTCCAAGATCTCATAAAACAGAAAAGTGGTGCTGCAACACTTAACAGGGATTTCAAATGAAGGAGGTTCTGGTATTTATTTAGGCTTACCAGAAAGTTTGCAAGGTTCTCAAGTCAAATTATTTAGATACATCCATGATAGACTGCAAGCTAAACTTACAGATTGGTATGCGAAATGGCTCTCTGTCTGAGAAAAATAAGTGTTGATCAAAGCAGTGGCTATGAACCTCCCAGTTTTTACTATGTCTTGCTTTAAACTAACCAAGACAACATCCAAGCAAATTACATCAGCAACTGCTCAGTTTTGGTGGTCCTCGATCCAAGGAAAAAGTAAAATTTACTGGATGAATTGGGATTATCTATGTCTTCCAAAAGAATTAGGGGGGTTAGGATTCAAAGATGTGTTCAAGTTTAATCAAGCTATGTTGGCCAAGCAAGCGTGTAGATTGCTGAAATTCCCAAATAGTCTGTTATCAAGAGTTCTCAGGAGCAGGTATTATGCCCAAGAATCTATTCTTGTCTCCATCCCATGGCTGGAAAAGTATCTTGTTTGGAAGAGAACTGTTGAAACTGGGGATTCAAAGAAGAATTGGTAATGGAAAGCATACTCTTGTATGGATAGGAGTGAACCAAGCAAGAAGACCCCTGCTTAAGAATGCCATCATTGATTTATACCTCAAAGTCTCAGACCTGATTGACTTTAACAAGAGAGACTGGAATATGAATCTTTTATGCAGCATTTTCTTCCCTCAAGACGTAAGAAGCATTCAGTTAAGAAGCATTCAGTTCTCAAAAGAATTATGGGTTTGGAGACACACGCTAATCATGGAGACTATAATGTCAAGATAGGTTATATTCTAGCATGCAATCATTCCAAATCTGAAGCTAGGGAATAAGCAGAACTTCACCCCTCTCTAGTGGATCTGAAACTATGAGTATGTGCTATCAGAACATCTTCAAAAATTAAGGTCTTCTTGTGGAAAGCTTGTATCCAAGCGATTCCAATTGCATATTATTAGAAAAAAGGAAAATAAAAATGGACAATAGATGCCAAATATGTGGAGAAAAAAAAGGAATCAGTTAATCACATTTTATTCACTTGCCCTATTGTCAGGCAACTGTGGGCAATTCTACAAATCCCCAGCCCAGAAAATGGATTCTGTAAACAATCTTTCTTCCCGAACCTGCACTTTTTGATGAACCTGCACTTGAACAGCCACCTGTTAGAGGAGCAAAGGTTGATGTTCCCCTGGATTCTCTGGTTCTTATGGAAGAATAGGAACTTGGCTCTCTTTGAAAGCAGAGAAGTAGACTTGAGACGTTTAGCAGAAAAGATCAGAGGAGAATTTATGCTTTGGTCTGAAGCAAATAAGCAGGACACTTCACAGTCTGAGATATCTTAAGAGAATATGTCTTATTTGAGATTTAAAAGAGAGAGAGTTTCTCGTTAGATGTTGATTGGTATCAATGCTCTGTTGGTTACACTTGGAACAAAAGGAATAAAATTGCAGGGACTGGATGGGTTTTAAGAGCCAGAGAAGGAAGAGTTAAGTTACATAGCAGAAGATCCTTCTTCCACATTGAAGACAAACAACAAGCAGCTTTCAAATGCTTTATTTGGGCTCTCGACGCCATGGTTTCGTTAAAGGTGTCAAAGATTGGTTTTGTGATTGCAGCTAAAGACTTAATCAGTGCTGTCAATCGACCTCCGGACTGGCCGACTCTCAGATTCTAGATTTCAGAAATCTTTCTGAGAATTCTGCAAATTGTAGATTGGAAGTGTAATCATTTACCTCCTAGTTGGATCAAAGACACCACTCTTCTAGCTAAAAGTGTAACTGATTTGAACCATTTTTAGTCATATGTGGCTGCTGGTTCTCCTTCTTGGTTAGTAGACATTTTTGGAGAAGATAGTGGTATCTTTGTGTCTCATAATTTAGAGTCTTAACCTTTGCTCTGTTTTTTAGTTTTTGAAGTTCTGTTCTCCTGTTATGGAGTTTGTAAACTTTGGCAGTTGGGCTTTTAATTTTATCCCTCTAGAACAAAAAAAAATAAAATATATGTGGTAGTACAAACAAAAATATTGATTTGTGTTATGAATGACCTGTGCCCTCTAATGTTTCTTGTCTTTCTTATCTCGAATACATGAAATTTGAAATACCTCTCTGACAAAGAAAAAAAAAAGTAAAAGTGAAATAGGAGACCTTTCTATTTCTACAAGCAAAGACAATAAATTTTCCTCTTTCATCTTAGCTGGACCCAAAATAAAAAGTTACTTAAAGAAAGTCAAATAGTGTTACTTTAATTAGAAGTTAAAAGAAAACAATATCCAAAAAGGCTGGGTGGGAATCAATTGAGCAAATCAAAGTCTAAACCACACAGATAATACAGTATTTTTTGCATGTGAGAAAAATATCTGATAACCTTGTAGACTTCTTTCAAAGAGAAACTAAAACGAAATGAAAAGTTGATTTTTTAAAAATCAATATTTATATGAAAAAATGTCATGAAAACTATTTCTTCTAAAACAAATACTATTATAACTTTTTAATGGATTTAAATCTACAAAACTAAACCTTTCTCCTTGTGAATTCTGGATGGGTCTTCAGAGATTCACAAGGAGGATATGTTCGATCTGCACATGAAAAAGGCAATAAAGTACGATCTGGTCTGGAGGCAGAGGCACAATCATTAATTATGGCAATGCAAAATGTTTGGATTTCAGGTTTTAAGAAAGTAATCTTTGAAAGAGATTGCCAGCAATTAGTCAATATACTAAACAACAAGCAGTACAATTTTATGCTTACCAATTGGATTCGAGACTATATGTTTTGGAAAATCAAGTTGAGATGGCAAAACACATTGAAATCAACTTAAATCAAAATCCACTAAAACCATTGAAAAATTGAATAAAATCTGTTTTCTCTGTATTTAAGAATACAATACTCAAATACATAATCCAATAACATTAGATTTTAAAGTACTTTTACCAAATACACAATTGAATAGCACTAGAATTGTCTTTGATTTTAGAATACACCAAATTCCATTAAAACACTTAATTGAATAACTCCTCCTTAATTTATATCAAATGTGTAAAAAAAAAAAAAAACTAAACTCTAAATTCTAAAAAGTAAATTCAAAACTAAA
The DNA here is from genome assembly GCA_900406425.1 of Iberis pinnata. Taxonomy (NCBI): domain Eukaryota; kingdom Viridiplantae; phylum Streptophyta; class Magnoliopsida; order Brassicales; family Brassicaceae; genus Iberis; species Iberis pinnata. Next base: position 18,136 of record OVBE01003715.1, read on the forward strand.
ATAATTAAACTAAACAAAAAATATATTTGACTAAAATTCATTTTAGTATTTTTGATATTTTGTAAAAACAAGACTTTTGTGGTAATTTTTTGGTGATAAGAAGTTTTTAGTTTTTGAAACTAAAACTTATTCTAGTACTTTCTCTGTTTTATAAGATAAATAGTTTAAAGTTTGGACATAACTATCGTCCACATTTTAAAACAAATCAATCAATAATAAATCATTCTATAAAATATAAATGATCATAAAATATAAAAATATATTAATTTATATTGAAAAAATAAAACTAAAAGAGAGTGACTAGTGTTTTACTATTTTTTTTTAATAACAAAAAAGTGAAAAGTTGATATGATTAATTAAGGATTAGTTAATACGTTAGTTAGTTTCTTAAAACTCCATCACTCCCTTCCCTTCCCTTCTTCCCCGCGCTCTCTCTCTCTCTCTTTCCCCACTTCTCCATCATCTCATTTTATCTTTCCTTTCTTTCTCCTAGAGAAAACGATGTCTCTTTCTACAGAGACCTCGTCTTCTTCAAAGACAATCGGTGAGCACATCAGACTCCATCGACCCATGAATCTCCCACCATTTTCTGCTGATGAGCCTCTAATTCCTAAACCTAGCCGTGTCTGTAAATCCGCCATGTCTTCCTTTTTTCTCTTACCTACATCATCTAACGAAACCACCAAGAAGAAACCCAACGGTTTTCCCCAAACGACATCGTTTCGTGGTCTAGGCTGTACCTCTTCCGCATCTCAGCAAGTTTCCGTCCCGGCTGTAATTCGCTCCTCCGCCGATTGGGATGCGAGTAATTTCAAAAGTAAGAAGACGAAGAAGACTAAGAACAAGGGTTGCTGCAATGGTGGTTCGATTAAGATCTTAAGCGAGGCAGATAGAAGCAGTTGCGCCGCGATTCCTGATGTTTGGTGCGGTCCCGGAGTTGGATTTTCCACCGATGCGGTGGTCGGAAGCTCGATTGACTCCGTCGAAACAGAACCTCCGAGAAGGAATATTCCGACGAGACGCAAAATCGATGGAGATAAAACCAATAGTAGCAGTAATGACAATTCTTATCAGAGAGAGGTACATTTACATTATCTATTTTTTTTTTTTGCTTACAAAAATTGATAACCTTTTTAAATAGTTTTATTTTTGTTAGTTTATAGTAATATCTAGGATTTAGTATGATTTGCATTTATCCAGTCGTTATTATAAGTAGGGTTTTTTAGGTTTTTTCCTACTTTGTTTCTTGCTCTTCAAAGTTTTATTGAGATGCCACATATAAAACCCTTGATTAATTCTCAAGGTTTAGAGGGTTTTGTATTAGTTAAAACTTTCAAGTGATCATATAAAGTTTGGTTTTTTTTTTTATATTCAGAAGTCTTTACATTCGTTGCAGGCTTCTAGACGATCTCTCAACCAAGAATCCAATCCTTATTTCGAATCTGATTCAACTTTCTCTGAAAGATATTATCGTCATCTACCACAACCTGACCCTAATGGACTCTCTGAGGTTGACTGTTTCATCTCTTAGAGAGATCATGGAGCTTGTGCAAGTGTTTCCATCTAAATGTTTGGTTTTTTTTTTCAGATGATGATGTTACAAAATGGTTTTGTAATGGGAGGGATATTAAGCTATTGCGATCACTTCCGTGGCATGAGACTCAATATCGACGGCATGTCATACGAGGTATGTGCCTTTGTTATGAATAGTAGTAAGCTCTGATGTCTCAATATTGTTGAGTGTTGTGTTTTGTTTTGATATGTTGGTTTAATTAAAAATAGCAACTTTTGGAGCTTGGTGATAAAATTGGGTATGTAAACACTGGACTTAATGAAGAACAGATGAAAATCTGTATCCAGAAAGTCAGACCATTCAAAAAAGATACACCATTAGCAAATAGAAAGTGCTGCATCTGTCAAGTAAGACCAGATTTGGTTTTATTGTTAATCAGAAACAAAATAATCAAATTTTTGTAGTAGCCAATGTTCATGTTTTTTGTTTGTTGACAGGAAGAGTATGAGGCAAAGGACAAGGTAGGGAGATTACGATGTGGACACAAGTTCCATATCCTTTGTGTGAAACAATGGGTTTCAAGGAAGAACACTTGTCCTGTCTGTAAAACTATGCCTTATGTTAAGTCTTAGATTAGATATAACCTCTCTCCTTTGATGATGATGATTCTTGGTTTTCTGGATTGAACAAGATCACTATTTTATGTTAGATTCTTTTTATTCGTGATTTCTGAAAAAGCAAGTGCTGAAACAGATTTACTTATGAGACAATGTGAACCCCACATTGAGTGTGGGTTTGATCAATTATTTTGTTGGTGATTATTAGGTCGTCGACTATAAGTATGTTAGGTAGATCAAACATTATTAAATCACATGAAAATGATGAATCGGTTACGTGCAAGTAACATCGTGTATCCATAGTTATCTACATATTTACTCAAGGTCAATTTTAGAATTTTAAATTGTAAATGAAAATCTTGAGCAGTCTGATACAAGATTCAACTTCATTTTTCTACTATGTTAAAGCTTCTTAATGTGTAAAGATACTATATATGAATGTACATGGGGAAATGCTATATGTACCTTTTCTATACAGAAACAAGAATCAAAACTCATCATGTCGCTGAAGAAACTGAATAATCAATGGATATATTTCGCGCCGAGCCGTTCGACCAGAAATCATATCCTGGTGACCATAATGTGGACCTCCCGGTGATCCTAAAACTTTGAAAGTAGCTAGATGTTCTGGAATCAGCTTTATAGTATCTGTTCATCAGATCAACACCATTACAGACCTGTCAATGATTACATCACCCAAGAAAAACAAAGTCTTGAATTTACGGTTTAAGATGTTGTAGAGTAATTACCATATACTGCATCAGGAGGGCAGATTATGTCCCAGTCCCCTGCAAGAGCTAAGATTGGGACATTTGTTTTGCTGATATGATCTTTGTAATAGAAAGTACCAGTTCTATCACGCAGCCCACCTCGATAAATGGCTGTTGTTAGCTGATAGAGTAGCTTAGCTGGTACTGTGCCTATATTTTTGCAGAAGAATGTTATTTTAATCAGTAATATGCCTATTAGGCTACTATGAAATTTGTTGAGATGGTAAGTAATTGAGCTTACATAAGCTGTTCAAAACAAGCTTCTCAATCAGTTCAGGTTCCATCATTTGAGGAGCAGAGATATTAGCGGTTAACCAGGACAAAGCATAGGGAGGACGACACATTAGTGGATGAACCATCGCAAGCATTGTATCAATCGGTAAGGCAGGTAGCTTAAGAGCTTGCGCAGGCTCTTTCTGATACAATATGACACTTAATATCACTTTCATCAATCGTATTATTCTCTGTAAGAGAGTATAAAAGTGTGGCGATTGATTCTTAAGTACTTGCCACGGGTAATAGATACTTGAGAAGTGTTCCTGATGATGAGTAGTCCAATGTTGATGCAAGAGTGGTGACACAAGCCAACCCCGAATCGATTCCTTTTAAGCCTAGTGAGATTGAGCCAAATGAATTACATATTCAACAAATGTAAGAGAATGTATGAGAGAGCTTACCACATCTTGAGAGCATGGCATATAACAAGATACCACCCATTGAGTGACCAATAGCTAACAACTTCCCATCTTTAGGCTCGCTTTGAGTTCTCACATACTCCATCTAACACCAAAACTTACATATAATTAGACATAACTCGGTATGTAGCACACGAATGAGAAAGGCTCCAATGAAGTGAAAATTCAATTATACAGATGAATAAACAAGAGATGTCACCTCACCACGGAAGGAATATCTTCTTCTAGATAGTTATCAAAATCCCAATTGTAATGAGGGATAAGTTCAAGCCGCTGCTTGAAATCGTCCACTCTCTTAGATAAACGGTCTTGCAACCCTAGGATCTTGAAACCTGCAGATCCATTGTCAGTAATCAGACAAAGATCCTTGTTTCTGATCTCAATAGAACAAGTCAAATTTAAACAAAAATATCAAACTGAGAGATAGAAGAAAAGAATAAACCTCCATCAAGAACATTTTCCATTTTCGTAGATATGTTTATTAGATTCTCCAATAGATTTGAAACTGTCTGTTGCTTGTCATTCTCCAACCTTGTTGGTTTATCTTTTCAACAACAAACAGGATTTTATCAGAAAGTAAACTAACATATACACACACACATAAACAAATCATAAGAAAACTATCATATGCCTTTATCAACACTGAGAGAACTCAATCCAGCTCCACGGAGTTCAAGAATCCATGTATCAAATCCTGAACCAGACATGAATCTTGCAAAGGAAGACTGCATATATGAACATCCACATACAAAAAAGTAAGTGTTTTAGCTTCCGTGTAACAAGGATCCATTCAAAGATTACACCAAAATCAAAAATCGATTGTTATAAAGTAAATCAAAATCAACCTCAGGAGAAAGATCGTATGTAAAAGCATTTGTTGCAATCCCAGATAATAGGAGCAAAGGATGTTTCCTCTTCGTTGCCTACAAATACATATAAATATGATAAAACATATATAAATACACAAATACGTATACATACACATATCAGTACCTTAGGGGAAGGAAGATATCGCCAGAGAGCGACGCGCCAATCGGAATTGGGAACAGGAACGTAGTGGAGTTCATCCGCCGTGCAGATTTCATTTGCCGTCTTCGTTGTCTTCGAAATTGATCCGATTGACGGAGATGAGCCGACTCGGCCGAGTTGCACCGATGAAAAGGAGTGTTGGACTCGGGGATGTCTGAGTAGAGAAGAGGCGAAAACAGAGGAAGTGAGGGGAACTGAGCTTAGCTCATACCGGAGAATATCCATAACGACCACGAGTCACCACCGATTGTAAGACGATGTCGCTGGAAAGCAGCAACGGTTGGGTGATTATATAGACGGTGATAGACCACACTCACGCCGCTTTCTCTAATTTTTGTGGTTAAGAGTTTAAGCTTTACTTGACAAATAAAGACTTGAGATTTACAACGCCACAAATATAGAAAGATTATACTTCCTCATGAAAAATAATACAATTATAGAAAATTTACTTTATTTTTCTAATCAATATTTAATTTTTGCATTACAATAAGATAAATTGATTAGTCTAGATTTTTTACATTCATAAAATATATAATCAAATCCAAACTCTCATATTATTTGATATAAGTGTAACAACAACAAAACACTGTACCGTTTATTATTTTTATTTTTTTTGCTTCGATTAGTGAATTTAGAGGAAAGACTGGCGCATTCTATTCATTATGTTAATTACAAAATCAAGAAGTTAAGAAAAAATATACTGATTCATCAGGAAAAAAACTATTTGTAATGCTCTTTAATCTATAGAAAATTACAAAAAAAAATTAATTTAATTTGTATATTTCCGGTTGTTGTTTTTTGAGTGTTTTATGTAAACGTCCACGAAATCGATAACTTATTGTAACAACCATCTCGGTAGATATAGATCACGGAAACTTTTTAAATTGCTCAATTTCATTCACATTCAAACGTATGCACGCACGTGCGAAGGCAAAACAGAGATTCTGAGACGCAATAGATTCTCATTCGAAGTGTTTAAAACTTTAGATACTGAAAGAGAAAAACAAACAGAGTAACTGTTTTAACGAGATCCTCAAAAAAGAAATATTTGTAACAAATAAAAAGGAGTATTCAAGATTAATATTCCACCTTTCTTTATTTGTCTCTTCATTCCAAAAGATTCAGAAGCCAAATTGCTCGGTACAAATCAACATATAGTTTCTTCAAATTCTTCCTATTTAGTTGTGTAATCTATACCACACTAACTCTTCTTACATAGTTTTGAATCCTAAACTCTTAAAGAAGGAGAAGAGAGTTTACTCACATAAGAATCAAATTTACTTATCTTGGCATTTGACTATAGATATAATGTGCTTAGCCACATCTGATGCAGCGTCAGGTTTCGCAGCTTTGAACGCCCGTTCGCTCATTTCTGTTAGTAATTCTTCATTCCCTATTAATTCACAACCAACTCAATCAGACAAGGAACAAGATTGAGACTGTGTTTCTACTTTGCGACAAGTTTCAATTACCTAAAACATCTTCAATGGAAGCTCGAAGAGTAATCGAATCTAGCTCCTCTTCTGTAATTACCTTTGATCCAACAATATCCGCCATTAAAGAAGCACTTCTCACTTGATCTCCTTCGTCACTATGTGGTGATGGAATCTAACAAACAAAAACACAAAACAACATTAACAAAATTGCAATCTTTTGTAATCAAATTTGATGAATCTAACATACCAAAATAGAAGGTTTGCCTAAAGCCATAATCTCTGAGCAAGTCATTGCTCCTGCTCTTGAGATAACTAAATCAGCAGCTGCATAAGCCACACCTATAGGTCGCAAGAACCTTATACCAAGGCCAAAAACCACATTTTTAAGTTGTTGATGCAACTAGACCAAATAGAGATTGTAACAATGTTGGAACACTTACGGAGATAGAAAGAGACGAGGATGACTTCTAACAAGATTATCCATTTCATCAAAAGCTTCAACACCAGTTTGCCAAACAAAGAACCAATTCTCATGTTCAGATAACATCTGTGAGTAACAGTTAAGTAAAGCTATGTTAATAGCATTTGCTCCTAAAGATCCACCAAGGACAAGTACTACTTTAGCTTCCGACACAGCTCCTGCCCATTGTCCAAAAAAACTTACACGCGCCGCTCCTTTTGACGCGTACCTTCTAAGCGCTTGTCTTATCGGATTCCCGTAAACGACGCATTTAGCGGCGGCTCGTTTTGGGAAGTTAGTTACTGTACAGTTAAAAGCAGCGAAGATTGTGTCGGCGAAGATTGAGAAAATATAATTTGTGATTCCAGGGATTGAGTCTTGTTCTTGGATTACGAGTTTGAGTCTCATGATCACGGCAGCGAAGCATACCGGAAATGAGGCGTGTCCTCCGGTGCCGACGACGATTTGGGGTTTAAATTCGCGGAGGATTTTGTAAGATTCGAAGGTAGATTGGATCAAACGGAAAGGGAAACGGAGGAGAGAGGTAAAGCAGTTGAATGGCCGTGAAGAAGATGATCCGACGGTGGAGATTGCTGAGAAATCAAATCCAGCAGATGGGACCGTCGTGCTCTCCATACTGTTTGGGAATCCGATAAAGAGGATCCGTGTAAGTGAATCAGCGGATTTCAGCTCGTCTCCGATCGCAAGCGCCGAAGAGATATGTCCGGCGGTGCCTCCGGCGGATATCACAACTCGTAAGCCGGAGAATTCGTCGTTCTTTGCGGCTGAGACGGCGGAAGAGTGGTTAATTTGGCGGTCTTCTGAGAGACAGCAAATGGAGGAGAAGGAAGAGGAGGAAAGAGTGAGTCGACTAGAAACGAGTTTGGTTGAATGGTAAAATTGTAAATTTGGAGAGAGAAAGAATGAGATCGCCATGGGAAGTCACCAGAGAAGACAAAACGAGAAGCTTCCAAGTCAAATACTTCACTGCGACATTTGGGTAGAAGACGAAGATGAAACATAAATATCTTCGAGAAGTTTGGAATGAGTGAGAGATGCAATACGAAATTATCAGTGGTGCTGAGAGGAAGAAGATGATCGGAGACGAGATCTTACGAATAGAAAGACCAAATCGAAGAAGCGATGAGATCATCTTATGTTTTTTTTTGTCGGTATAGTCAAAACGAGGAATAATTAAAAAATATGGATAAGGAAAGGGAAGATGGCATAAAAAAATCTCGTTTTAATTCTTGACACGAAAATAAGCTATAGACTTACATGGGATACCGTCATTTTAATTTTATTTATTTATTTATTTTTTTAACGACAATTTTCATTGATAATGGATCAAAGATACAATGTCATATACAAAACTACAGA
>OVBE01003716.1:0-26032 GCA_900406425.1 Iberis pinnata
TTCATTCTCTGTTTTCATTTCACCCACTGCCTTTGTTTAGTTTTCATTGCATATTTTGGCTCCCTTTTTTCTGTTTACATTTCACCATATTTTGTTCATTTTCTTAGGACTGTTAGAAAAACCATCTCCTTATACTTGGCTTGAATCAGTTGCATCCATCTTAGTCTAGAGTGGTTAATAACATCACCCGATTGGATTGACACCTATTNATAATAGGAATTGATACGTTTTGAAACCGTAAAAAACCCTATTATCATGACACCCACTCTGTTGCAACAAGCTAATGACGAATGCGATCAGTTAGTAAATCAAGGAATTGTCTTGTCAACAAATTCCCCGTGGCATGTAAAGCATTTTATATCAACAATCATGCTGAGCAAGCAAGAGGAAAACTCATATTGGTTATTGATTATAAGCCTATTAATCAATACTTACAAGATGTTAAATTTCCTCTACCTAATAAAAGAACACTTCTTCAACATCTTCAAGGAGCAACACTATTTTCAAAATTCGGTTTAAAATTCGGATTTTGGCAACTAGGTGTACATCCAGAAGAAAGGTACAAAACGGTATTTTGTCTACCAAATCGACATCTCTAGTGGAATGTTCTACCATTTGGTCTAAAGACGGCACCTTCACTATTTCAACAGGCTATGTTACATTTCAGCCTCTTCTACATACGGCTTTGATTTACATTGATGAAATTCTCTTATTTTCATCAAGTGTTGATGAACATGTTCAAGTGCTTAAGCAGTTTCAAGAAATAATCAAAGAGTATGGAATCATGTTATCGGCCCGAAATAGCCCAGCCCAACATTGAATTTTTGGGGATGCAAATCAAAGATGGTAATTTTGCACCGCAAGCTCATCTAGCTTTACACTTCTCGATTTTCGCGACAAAAATCTAACAAGAAGACAAGTTCAACAGTTTCTAGGGGTCATAATTTATATAAGCGACTTTATCCCGCAAATTTCACAACTGACAAGACCACTCTAGAAATTGCTGACAAAGAATCCACCACAGTGGACAAAACGACAAACATAAGCAGTACAAAGCCTAAAGCTAGAAGTACAGAAGCTACCACCTTTAAAGATTCCTTCCACAGGAACACGCATTTTGCAAACAGATGCAAGTGACAAATATTGGGGTGCAATTTTATTTGAAGAGATAAATGGTATACGTCAAATATGTGGATACAAAAGTGGACGCTTTAAAGATTTGGAACTTCATTATCACTCCACTTTCAAAGAAATATTAGCGGTCAAGAGAGCAATTGAAAAAATTGAATTTTATCTTATTGGAAATAAATTCCAGATTGAAATGGATATGTCTTCTTTCCCGAAGATGTTACAATCCAAGCAAAAGATAGTCCCCCATCAACAACTATTACCATGGAGCGAATGATTTTCAAAATACGACTTCGAATCCTTCTATTTAAAGGGATCCAAAAATACCCTCGCTGATATGCTAAGTCGAAACCCGCCAAAAGAAATTAATCTAATGTCGACTACCTCAAATAAAAGCTATTTTGACTTTGATGCCAATATGGTCGAAGACACTCGTGAGCTTATCTTAAGAAAACGCTTACACGAAACTCTCCACCAAAGGATGTTCTTTTATCAGTCTATAATCTTGTCAAAGTAAGGAGTTAACAGTCATTACATTGCACCAATGGGAGTTCATCCAGACTATCCATTTGGCGACCTCTTTTGTATCGAACAAGTCCATATGCCAGAAGAAGTTCTTTGTTTCTTATGGTATTTCTGTGCAGTCCACACTATTGGAATCACGTTTGACATTCAATGGATTTACCAATGTATCAATACTCATCAAGGTCAAAAAGATTGTCTTTCGACATTCTTAACATGGTTTGCACCATTGCACGTATGGAGCGGAAAGTTAAAAATCTTCAAGAACAAGGAACTCTTAATCCTTTCTTCAACCTTCACACGATTACTTCTTCCATGCCCAGTTCAAATCAACGAGAAGTCCAAAAAAGTTCATGCTCTGCCTAACCTCATTCATCACAAAGATTATCCAAGAGGAGTTCGCCCAGATTTCAATGTTAAAGACAATCAAGCTTACGAAGAATTTCATACTCATGCATTTCGTCTAAACAATGCCAACCAAACATTCCATATTCCTTTCAACCCAATTTAAAATTATTATCCCATGGAGTACCATATGCGCCTCGATGAAGACCTGCAATATTTTATGGAGAAAAATAACTACGTCCCCAAGATATTGAAGAAAGTAACATTCGAAGACGTAATTAAAGACAAAAATGTAATTGAAGAAGAAGACCCAGTCGAAGATTTCCCTCCAGAATACTTTCAAGATGCACAACTCCCAGAAGACGACTCAATGAACATAGACGAGATCGAAAGAAGGTTCAATATCGACGTCAATACCAATTCAGCAGAAGATTATTACAAATGTCCAAACGATTACTACGGATGTTTTGATAAGCATATCATTCAGTTTGAAATAGAGCACTAAGCAAAGACCCACAATCAACAATAATCATGTTTAATAAATAAAAGCGTGTTTAAGAATGTAAAATAAGTATATAAAATAATGATGTAAGCGATGGTGTAATCGCTGATATAAGCGTGAGGTAAGCATGATGTCATCGCTGATGTAGGCACTTATGTCATCATCCATCTTTCTCACTAGTATAAATATGTGTACTACCTCTTGTAACAATCCATCTCATAATTTCCAATAAAGTATCTCTCTAATTTTTATCTCTCTAAATATCTCTTTAACTCTTTAAGTTTTCTAGGCCTCCTAACTTCTTCATAAGTTTTGATTTATTTCTTTCATTCTTAAGTCGCGGTCCTGCTCTGTTGTCATAGTTAGAAAATAGTGGTTCATTAACACGACCGCCAATATAACTCGTTGGTAGATATGAATTTCTAAGAGTGGGTTGATCAAAGACCTTGGCCAAAAGTTAAGTGCTTGTAGTGATCCCCTTACATGAAAATCATATTTACCCACTTCTTACCAATACGACATAGTCAAAACGACGTTTGTTGAATTTTTGTGTGTTCTTGAACTATTTGGGTAGTCATGATTCTTGTAACACATATCAATAACATGTCTTTCCTTTCCAGAAAAATTACATAGTCATATGTTCTTACATTGATTGTTTTCATATCTGACTGATGCAACATAATTGTTCTTCTTGACTATAAACAAATTGAGCAACCTCAAACGATAAAGCATGATCCCAAAAATAAAATAAAAAATAAAAATGAATACTTCTTGTAGATTTAGTAGACTCTTTTTCATGAGGATTTAAATTCTTATGATATAATCTCATGAGAAAACCTATTACAATGTTGGTTCCCTCTTAGCTAGAAGATTATCAAATGTATGAGATGCTACTTTAAAACTAAATAGCTCTTCTAAAAGAGATTGAAAAATGAGTGTGATACAAAGATTTATTCAGGTTTCTTGGCTTAGTGGATGAATATAGTGATGCAACTTGCTTAGTCTTGGCAAAGTGGATTTGTGAAACCAATTGTGAAGATCTTTCCAAAAAGAATATGATGATGCTTTGAAGTATAGAATGTTCGTATAGATATTATTTGTAACATTTTTTAGAAACCATATTGCAACGACACCATATTTTGCAATAGCAATCATCATCAGCCTTGCGAATAGTTCCAAGAAAAAAAAATTATTTTGTTCCTAGCATTTATATTAGTAGTCATATTTATGATCCATATGCATGTTCCACAATTACTATCAACTAAAGGTTCAGCAGTGAAAACAAGATCATGATAATCCGCATTATGTTAGTAGTAAGGACTATGAACATTATCAGACGAATCTGACATTCCAAACTTTCGCAATACAAGTTTAGAGTGTACCAATTGATGATTTTCATCTTATTAGAAGAAATTAACTTTTATGAGGTGAAACCGAACTAGAAAACTTCGATGAATATGAAGCTTTGCCTCGAACTCCCTTTCCTCTTGCCATCAAACATGATTTCATTACTTAAAACGATGAAAAAAGAAGAAGATGCACCAAAATAAATCATTGAAGAAAAGTGAACTCCAATGTACCGAGATCATAAAAGTGAAATTCATAAAACTACTCTAGTAATGTTTTAGTAAAATGAGTTAGTTTACATTAATTGTAAATGTTGTTACATGTTGGTTTAGATACACACTGACCTTGGCCAAACCAGAACCAATAACCAACATGTAAAATAAATAAATAAATGATTTATCATAGACTCTGAAACCAAAGTAAACCAGAATCTACACAAACTATAAAAATATTCTACCAAATCTCAGCTTTTCTAGTCTTTGTTACTACTAGGGCTAAACCTTGCGCTAGCGTGGGTATGTGATGATATCTTTTTGGTTTGTACAAAATGACAACTACAAATATTTGTGAGGATTAAAGAAAATTTACATTAGATCTAATATTTTATTTTTATAGTTATGAGTAAGTAGTATATAATGTGATGATTAAGGAAAAGATTATGTGGTTTTCACATAAGAATTTAGATCCACATGTTTTTTTAGTCTCGTCAAATATTTGAAAATGAAACATTAATACTTTTGCAACAACTCTATTTAACACCAATTGTTGTAGTTTCATATTATAAATTCTTAAAAGTTGTTAGATTCTACGTTTGTTTTTTTCCCCTTAGTTTGTTGTATTAGAAATTGGTGAGATGCAGTAATTGTTCTTTGCGTTTTTACATTTATCTTTGGGGTTTCATACTTATTTCTAAAAATTCGTTTTGCTTCTTTTATCTAATACCACATAAGCATTTTGAGGATCCAATGAGATAATCGCCAATCTAGAAACATGTGATGTGGAGAGTTTCTTAAGATATTATTTTAGAGCATTTAGAACCATGTAGCAAAAAAAATTTCTAGGAAATGAAATGTTAAACGGACATTACATTAATAGATCTCTCTAACTTCAAACACATTTCTTATTATTTTAATCTATTACCTGATGTCCTTTCTATAAAGATTTTTTTATATATAAAAAAAAAACATATTTGATTTTTCATTGTTGGTCCTAGTAGCATTGAATAGTATAAAAATTCATGAATATTTTGTATAAAAATCAAAGTAAATAAAAAGGTTGAATTTTTACGATACGTATACGTTATTTTTTATATATCCATTATTTTGGGTGCATATATCATTTTGATATATTTCTAATGTTTGTCATACTTTACCAAAAATGGATGTGTTGTATATAATTAAATATTGGCTCAATTCTTTTTTTTTTTATCTTTTCTTCATAATACATCAAATTAGATATACTAAATATGAAATTTGTACTTGTACACATAAAAAAGATAATCATTATTGTTCGAAATAGGTTGCGTCTTTTCAAATAAAATTATTTTTTGGCTTATTTTTTACTTTGTTGTTAGAGAATGCTTGATTTTGTATATGTGTGGACGATAATGTTTTATCATATTATATTATAAAAAATTATATTCATTTTGAATTGTTAAAATTAGTAAATGAGTGTAACTATATCATAAATGGTATTAAATCATATTGTTGCATCGGACTTATGTTGTGATATCAAAGGTGAAATAGCTCCACTTGACTTTGCGAAGAACAGTTGGATCCAATAGCAAGGAGTTCCATATAGATGAGAAGAATTGAAAACTATTGCATCAGGATTCCACCTGAAATCAAAGTTTCTCTGATTGTTGTTGCCTTTTCTTTGAGTAACATAAGAGTTTGAATCTACGAGCGAGAGAGAGATACCTTCTATCGTTTTTGTTCACAAAGAGCGGTGCGTAGCTCACCATTTCTACAATTTCACTGCAACAAAGAAAAGCATCGGATGGTTTACCATCGATGCCCGGGAAAAAGAAAGTCGAAGAAATCTGTAGAAATCTCTTTCTCAAATCAACTTGTTTATTAATGATCAAAGTTGTGGTATTTATACAAGTATCTTAATAGCTAAGCTAACCCTAAGCCTAATAGGAAAAATATATAAAGCCTATGAAAATCTAATAAATATTATAAAACATAAAACGTATATTTTCTAGATATTATCTCCAATACTCCCCTCAAGTTGGAGCGCGAAGATCTTGAACGGTCAGCTTGGACAATAACATGCGGAAGTGCTTTTGTTAGTACATCTGTTAGTTGAGTCATTGTGTGAACATAGTAAGTGTAGTAATGATCCCAACGCGAACCGCATCTCAAACTGCATGACAGTCAGACTCGGAGTGTTTGGTACGTTCATAAAAAATTGCATCCGCAGCAATGTGCAGAGCTGCCTTGCTAACGCAAAACATAGTCGCTGGTGTAGATGTTTTCACGCCCAAGTCACGAAGAAGCTTCTGATACCCTGACCTGGAGCACCTTTAAGATACCTAACAACTCGAAGAGCGACATCCCAATGAGCATCCCGTGGTGACTGCATGAATTGAGATAAGACATGAATAGAGTAGATTAAGTCAAGCCAAGTGTTAAGAAAATATATCAAACGACCGAGCAAGCGATGATAAGGCTTCGGATCTTGAAAAGCGGACTATCATCACGAGCAAGATTGTGTTTTTGCTCAATCGATGTATCAGCCGGTTTAGAACCAAGAAGGCAACATTCGCTCACAATTTTGAGACCGTACTTCCGTTGAGACACATAAATGCCCGACGGTCCATGAATTACTTCAAAACCCAAAAGATACTTCAAAGGATCCACGTCCTTCGTGTGAAAGCATTGACCCAAGTATTACTTAAAACGAGAAAATATTTGAGAGTGATTACCACAAATGTTAAGGTCATCAACATACACTAAAACCTTAATCTCCACATCGTCCTTTTCGTAAGAAAAAAGCGGGTAATCCTCCTATGATTGGAAGAATCCATATTGCTAGAATGCTTGAGAAACATAGCAAACCAACAACGTGGAGCTTGTTTCAAACCATAAAGAGATTTATGCAAGCAAAACCTTATCAGGATGAGATTGACGAAATCCAGGTGAAAGCTTCATGTAAACCTCTTCAGCCAAATTTCCATGGAGAAAAGCATTGTGAACACCTATCTAATGAACATCCCACTTGTTCGTTTTGATAAGGCGAAGAAGAGTTCAAGATATAGTAATTTTAATTACATGCGCAAATGTTTCATGACAATCGTCACCTTCCACCTGATTATTACCCTGCACGACAAGACTCGCTTTATAACGCTCAATAGATCCGTCAAAGTTATATTTTATTTTAAACATCCATTGGCTTCCAATAGCGGTTTAGCCCCGCGACAAAGGAACAAGGCTCAATGTCTTATTCAAACACAAAATCGATAATTGTATATAAACTATACTCTGGTCAATTCTTACAATAGTGATTCTTTTTTACCCTTCTCCTTATTAACCGCTCCAAGTTTTTGATTTGACCTTTAATCTCAGGATGATAAAAATACAGGAAGAAGAAGACTTTATGAGCCCACCATGGCTAACGCCGATGCTACGAGATAGTTATTTCATCCCTTGTTTGATCCACGCCAATTCCAACAAGAACGAACGAAATTTTTTGTCTTGATTGTGCTAGAAATTCCTTTTGCGATTGCCTACACTTAATAGACAATCTTAACAGAAGTTCAGGAGAGAAAGAAGACTCCAACTAGTGGTTGCTAAACACTTAATTGCACAGATTAGTTTATACAAAAATACCACTTATACATAAGGTCATTGCATTAAGGCCAAGCTTTTCTTGAGACTAATAAGGGGAGCACAGAAAAAGAAATTGTCAAGTTCAGCTAAAAATTACTTAGATGCAAAAGAACAAATGTGAAAGAATACATAAGTTCATACACTATACCAGGAAGAAAAATGAATACTTTTCTACTTTCAAAATGTATAT
This sequence comes from Iberis pinnata, assembly GCA_900406425.1. Lineage (NCBI taxonomy): Eukaryota > Viridiplantae > Streptophyta > Magnoliopsida > Brassicales > Brassicaceae > Iberis > Iberis pinnata. The sequence continues at coordinate 7,868 of OVBE01003716.1, forward strand.
AAAAAAAATAGAGAGATGTAAAGGTTTGTAGAAGAGACGCAAATGAATCAAATATTCAAACTTACTTGTCTTGATAAAAAAATATCAATGATTTGTGTTTTTCCATTATCATGGTTAAAAAAGATATTTTGATAATCAGTAGCACCCGAATAGTTCCCACATTCCTACTGAAACTTAGCGTAGTGATACAAAGCCTCAATTTGGTTTGGACCAATCTTATGAAACACAAAACATATAATATTTGCTTTCCTTGATTCAATACAAATAAAACACTATAGAATTAGTGAAAATCACAACCTAATATTTTTCCTTCAGAATCTGGAATGGTACTGTTTATCAGCTTTTGGCTCCTGACCTGCATTAGGGTGCAAAAGGAAAGTCATAAGTGGTGCAGTAGTTTCCTCCAAAGATTTAAGCCTAGCCACTACATCTGCTCTCCTTTCCATCATATCTACAATTTCCAAGAATTTCAATACCATATTCATCACTACATTTTCAGATACGAGATACACAAGATTTACCTTAAGGAGCATCTTCGGTATAGTAGATACTCTTGTGAATATCCATAGCGTAATCAACCATATTAGATTACATACTATACTCTGAAATAAGCATCAAGAAACCCTATATAGAGAGATTCATACAAACACTAACATGTAAAAACTCATAAATCTATTGTTCATCATCACAACAATATAAAAGACTAATCGGATAATACACACTACACTCACAGAAGGATAAAGAATCAACTTTATCTTATGTTTAATTCCTTGATAAAGAAAAATATGTTTAATTTATTGAAGACTTCGTTTCTTCAAGTCTTGTAGTTTCAAAATCCAATCCAAACCCTAAAAGAATCCAATCTGATTCCTTGACTATTGAAGACTTTGAATGATTTCAATCAAATAGAGATTAAACGAAGAAATTTCTACAAAATCATTGAGAGAAACATCATATATATGGTTGTAACCAATGATTTCATATCCATCGTACAGAATGAAAGGTTCTTTAGAAAGACTAATTTTTCAACGAAAATCAAACAAGTAGGATTCGTTTTCCTCCTAGAATAGAGATGGAATAAAATATCTTTCGAGGTTTGTTTGAGAAATGAAACGAAGATATAGAAAGTGGAGTGAATCTGGTTCGAGAGATTAGTAAAGCGGAAGAACGAATGAATGGATTTTTCCTTTTTCGATTATGAACAAATAGTTTCGACACAAGATCATGTCTGAGTAATTAGAGAAAAAAAGAATAAAGAGGCGTAGAAAAAATAATATAGAATGATGAAAAGTTATAATTTAAGAAATCGTATTTTAAAGAAAATTTTGTAAAGTAAGACGAAAACAAGAGGGAAATAACCAAATTTTTACAAAGTGTTGGCGGTTTAAGTTACAGCGAACTAAAATTATAAAATAGCGTTGTTTTTGTGCTATAAGAAAATTCTGAAAATATGGCAACATATACAATAGCAGTTCAGTAATTCGCGTTCTCATGGAGTGCTATGAATGTACGTTTTTCTTGTAGTGTTACATGTATTTGTATGATGGTGGAGCTATTTCATGGCATAGTGTAAAACAAACACTTGTAGCTTCCTCCATCATGATCGCAGTCAAGAAATTTGGCTGAAAAATCATGTCACAAGACTGCAAATTCTGAAAGGAATTAAGACTACTAAAGTTATACTGTGACAATAAGGCAACCGTTTTGTAGTCCACTAATATTAAGAGTTTGATAAAGTCTAAACATGTAGATATAAAATACCGAGTTGTTAAGGAAATGGTACAAAGTGGTCAGGTATCCATAAAACACTTAGGGAAAAACTTTGTGATTACAGATCCTCTTGCAAAAAGTATTGTGCCAAGGGTATTTCATGAGCCTACTGCTTGAATGAGCATTAAACTGTTTAAGGATTAGTGGGAATTTTTCATATGGTTTTGGGTTCTATGTATTGGGTATATATATGTCCACATTTTCTTATCAAAAATAAAGTATTAAGTAAGTTTTCGGCTTGCACTTTGTACCATAAGGTTAAGGGATCTCACTAAAATAGGACTAGTTGAAAATCGACATATACTAACCACCTTCATGTGATTTTCATGCCACACTTTTCATAATTGATATATGTCATTTGGATATGGTAATTTAGTGATCGTGGAATGTTTAGTTATGATAAATATGACAAAGACCGCCAGGATCCTATGTTGCTATACTCAATGGACGAGATTGTTATGCTCCCGGTTATTAATGGCATATTAAGATCATAAAGTCTGAACACATTTTCCAAGATACTTATGTGACCCCGTGGAAGATTGTTAGATCTATAAGTGGGGTCACATGTAAAATTAAATTTGTTATGGCTATTAATTAATTAGCTTTATTATGTAAGTGATCACTTTTATGATTAATGAAAGCTATGGGCATAAATGTTATGAAAAATAAATATGTGGATACCCTTTGGAAATTTATAATTTGATGAGGGATCAAATTAAAAATTATTCTCTATCAATAGTAGGTTATGGTCCCAAAGCAATCCTATCCGAAAATTCAGAATTCTCTTTGGATCCTCATTACCAGAGGACTTAGGTTCAAATAGGATTTTCTTTGGAAGAACAAATCTATCGATCTTGGAGCTATGGATTCTTCATGTACGCTTCCGCTTAAGTATTAAATCATAAGAAACTTAATTGGTTAACGTGTATGGAGTTACAAATTCCAACATATAGTTCTACGACTATAAAATATATTTTGTGGAACTATGTTTTCAAATCTTATGTATCTAACACTTTCTAAAAATAGTGTATCTTCGGATTTTACACAAATTCAAAGTATGTTGTTAATGTATTCAACGGTTTGTTGCTCTTCAACTTCGACTTACTTGTGAAGTATTTTACCGTAGAGAGAAACATACATAATAAATTGAATGGTGATTTAGCCATTGCATGACTCATGCAGCGAATGCAAAATTTATAAGAGATAACACAATCAAGCTTGGTACAACATCTTTTGTCATTGAGAGTTCCACCGGACAGATCTCTGGATATGTATATAGTACTTTTTGGTGGAGCTCTTGAGAATACATTCTAAAATAGTCAAACAAACAAAAGAAAAACTTTGAACAACTGACAGCATAGCTATAAACAAAATGTAAAGCAGAAAACATTGAGAGTTGATAAAGTTAGCATTATACTCAATTATTTTCTACAAAAATTTTTGGAGAACCAATTTTCTCTTGAGCCATCAAAATTCACCGACTGATTGAATAAACTTCGGCCTCTTCTGATGACATACCTGAAACTATGAAGATTCCGCCGACACCGTTTAATTGTCTTTGAGTGTCTCTAGTTCCTTTAGAACTTTTGGATCATAGATCTGAGTTCTTTGATTCGACACTGTATTAACAATCAAATCTAAAAGTAGTTGTGTTTTTCAATGATAAGACCATTAAAACATTGTTTAGAGTAGTAATAATAGAACAAAAGATATATAACAAGAGTAATTAAGAGGTAACCCATAATTATATGGTTACGTGTGGTCGAATCTTTGTCTGTAGCCAGGGACCACTCTCTCACCACTCCTCCGCAACTGTTGACTTTCTTATTCATCTCATAATCGTGTTTTAATTTATGTAAATAAATTAAAAGATTTGGTCGTCGTGGTTTCAGTGTTGACATTTTGGTAGATCTGGTCCAAGAGTGTCATTAAGCTCTTCTTTTCGCAACGGTTGAGCTTCCTAGTAAGCTTGTTTTCCGGCAAAGAGTGGACTTTAGGTAATTAGATTCATCGGATATTATTTTACTTGTAGTGTGTTCCTTATCGTTCTGCGATGTTTCTGATCCTTCTTTCCGCTGGTAATTTTCTATGTGAAGAATAGTTTAGGGTACTCTTATATTTCTTCATGACGTAGAGTTTTTGGTTGCATCGGTTTCATGCCGCTTCTTTTTTTTGGCCTTTGACTCTCCTCTTCGGTTAATTTCCGCTCTTAATTGGTGATGGAGACTTTGGCTGGGATATTCTTCCCCTTTAGTCGCAACAAGTTTTCTTTTAGATTTTTTCTTCGTCGTAACAAATCTGTTATGGCAATTGGACTGCTTGATCTCAGCTTGATTCATGGCCTTTTCGGACCAGATCAAAAACTCAAGTTTATGTCCTTCAGAAACTACATATTCTTTGGGATGCCGCATTTTTATATTCGGTTTTATTATGGTGTGATGAAACCAGAATCTCGTTTCGAAGTTGTCTGGGTATAGTCTTTAAGTCTTAATAAAATAATTAATTAGATATTTTCTTCCATGTATTTCTTTGGTTGCTCCTTTTTAGTGTAAGATGTATTTAATCCGATTTTGATTACTTGAAGAATATATATATATATATATATATATATATATATATATANATATATATATAATAGCCTACTGACAAATATTTAATAAAGTTTGGATCGGGTTTTGAAGGTGTATACAGTGGTTGACTAGGTGGACCATTTTGGTAGATTATGTTGGGTATCAAATTGTGAACTGAGCCAAATGCCCGTCCTTTGGAGATTTATCGAAATCTTTTCAGATTGCTACACTTTTGTGATATATTCGCCAATATTACCATGTACCAATCTATGTTTCATACCATTTTTCTTGACTGTATTTTTGTATGTTAAGAAATTTTTAAATGACATATATGTTGAATATCTTTTACCTTTTCTAAATTACTGATTTGCTAATATATATCAGATTATTTATTCTTATATTGGCGCAGGATATTAACCAAACTATTGTGTGATTGAAACAATAGTAACCACGCTATGAATTAAATAACTATGCATATATTGATAGGACTAATTATGACGTTTGTTATGTCGCCAGACTCATTTTAGAGCAACTCCAATCGGACGTTATAACGTCAATTTAACGTCGTGCATCACTCCAACCAAACAATATCTTTTGTACCATTATAGCGTAATCTTGTTTTGAGCTACAGTACCATACCAGATATAGTGTGGTACTATAGCGACGGCAAATGAGTTTTTTTAAGTTAGATTGTATATTAAATTAGGGATGTACGTTCGGATATGAATCAGTTTTTTGTAGTTTTGAGATTTACGGTAAAGAAGTGTAGAAACTCATTTAAGTATTTTATAGTTTCCAGACTTTTTCAGGTATTTTAGCTTTGGGTTTGGATCAGATTCGAGTATTTGATTATTATTTATTTTTTTGAATTTCAAACCAAAATTTTTTAATCTGATATGGTAATTATTTGTATGTGTATTTATTTTTAATAATATAAAATAGTAATTTTGATTTGTAAATTATATTAATCTATTATAAATAATAATATATATTTGAATAAATTATTAAACAGTAAAGAAAATCTTTAATTTTAATAATATAATAATAAAGAATATTTTTTAGTGTGATATATGGTATTGTAGTTGGAGAAGTATGTTTTTAGAGTGTGGTTTCCACACTAAAATAGTGTGATTTTCACACTATAACTGATTAAACCGCTCTACAAATTCAAAAAGGAAAAACATGAAGTGAATTTAAATGTGCATGAGTCATATCTAAATATATACAATTAAAAAGTCATTTAAAAGAATATTTTTGCATTGATGTGGTATATTAAGAAAATTGTCAATCATTTTTATCTTTAAATTTTGAATTCAATAATGAAAATTTCGTCAATATTTTTTTCATATTAATAATTAATGAATATTAAATTTCCTTAATAAAAATATTCTAAAATATTACATCAATAAAAAATCAATCATAATATTTTTTCAATTAATTTTTATTTATTATAATTTTTTCAAAAAAATTATTCTTATATAAATTCGGTTTTTAATTAATATGCTAAAACTAAATTTAAAAATATATTATTTATCATATAGTTTAGTTTAATATGCCAAATAAATGATATTTAATATATGAATTTGGTAATATAAATAACATAAAGTTAATATATATATATATATATATATATATATATATATATTAGGTAAGTTTATAATCTTAATATTTTTAGAAGTAAACTTTATCTTACTACTTTCTCCAAAAATTACATAAAAATTTATGTTTATGACTATTATGTTAAATATTTCATTACATAAAAAAATATTATATTAATTTATTTAAATACATTATGCTAAATATAATATTTACATTACATCTAAATAAATATTTTAAAATATTAAAATTTNGTTATATATAATTGGGTTTAGTGGTGGATCCAGAAAGTTTTTTAACCAGAAGCATACTATTTTATTTATAAGATAATATTTTAATATTTATGCTACATATACTATGTATAAAAAACTATATCATCACATACATACACAAATGAAGATTTTCATAAATATAATAAAAATAAATATGTTTCAAAAATATTATACTTTTAATTTGTTTTAAAAATATCATAAAATTAATTTTATTTTAAAATACCACAATTTTAAAATATCTTAAGTCTTTAAATAAGTTAACTGTATTTGACCAAAAAAAAATTTCATTGGAATTTTCAACATTATATATATATATATATATATATATATATATTTATAATAAATTATAGGTGGACATGTGAGAAATAAAATCATTAGTATTCCATAAAAATACTTTCAACCAATTAAAAAGTATAAATTTAAAATTTTGCAAAAATATATATTTAAAAATTAATTAGAAAAACAATTAAACAAATATGGCATGAAAATAGTAAATAACTGATAATTAGATAACCTATTTTTGCAACATTAACATAATATTCACTTTGTACAAACAAAAAATTAGATAATTAACTGGGGCAGTTGTCCCCCTTTTATACGTAATAGCTACGCCCCTGGTTGGATTATGCTTTATCAATCTATTTATTAAATTTTATTTTAAACGTAAATCCAATTAAACTTGGTAAATTTAATTTGGGTAAGGATATACGCAAATTTTGAAGTCGTATATTTTATATATGAAAAAATGTCATTAATGAATTTGACGGTATAATATGTTCCCGTGTTTTTGGAAAAAATGTTTCCGCATTTTTTACAAAATGTGTTTTGATATTTTTGGCACGTGGCTGAAAAACGTGTTTTTTCACGTTTGTTTGTTCTTTACACATCTGAGATGTTGAGATGCTGATAAACGCAACACACTGCAAATAAGCAGAATTGCAACAACTTTCTTATAAGCATTTAATCTCAATGAGTATAAATTTTCAAAAAAAAATTAAACGTATAAACTTGGTAAAAACAATAGGTTACTGTTTTATGCTCCAGAAAATACATTGTGACTTACTGGGTCCTCACCAATTGTTTCAGTTAAACGGTTCTAGAACTATGTAATTTTATTGATGGTCCAAATTTTATAGGTTTTACCCATTGAAATTGAAAGCAAAGTTCTTCTTTACATTGTGTTTATCCCAATCATTAGTTGAAAACATACTTAAATCCAAAATTAGGATATTCTAGAATAATGGAAGAGGAGAACTCATAAACAAAAATTTCATGAACCAGTCTAGATAATGTAGAATTCAATAATAAATTTTAAGTCCTCACACACCGCAGCAAAATAGAATTTCTGAAAAAAGCATTTAGCAGTACAAATGAGAGGATGAAATTATATAACATAGTATGCTCTTATGATGTAATCAATAACACATAAGTGTTAAAAATTTAAGGACCTAAAGTTTTAAAAGTAAGTCTTGAGAAAACTGATTAATGTATTTTTTGAACAAATGAGAAAAGTTTTCTCCTTTCTCATTTTTCAATTCTTTATTTAAAGCTCTCTTTTTTTATTAGTTAGGTAGCATAAAACCGAATGACACCAAAATTGTTATGGTTCTTCCGTTGATAAAATTAGCCATCATAAATGTTTTATCTTAAAGTGACTAGAGTAGACTCCAATAGTTCTAAGAACAAATTAGTTTGATCTTTTATTTTTTTTGTTCCAATTACATAAGGAAAAAAGTATACCACATATAGTAGAAATTTTAATGACTAAGGAAGATGGAGAGATTAGTGTTTAAAATAAAAAGGGAAAATTAGCTAAAATGATTTTTTTCTCTATATTTGTGGAATTAAATTTTTTATAAAAAATTAATTTATGTCTAATATACATGTGTCTTATCCATATCTACTAATATTTGTACAAAATCTCCCATAAAATATTAAGTAAATTTAATTCTCTAAATTTTCTTATACAGCATTTCTTTTCTTTCTTTGTGTTTCTTTATTTCTTTGTATTTATTTTCTTCTCTGTTCATATATAAATTTGTCTCTAAACACATATCCCATAAGAATCTTTTATCAAAATCTACAAATCAAAACATCAAGTAGTATATGATCAAAGTTGAAATATAGGGTAAGTTCTTATATGTGTAAATTTTTTTATATCTATTTAGTTAATGTTTGGTCTTTGAAGGCGAGATTGTTATATTTTTATCGCATAAATTGCCTCTTACTTATCTATCTATCACATAAGAGATATTGTGAAGTGTTTTTTCTTCTCCTTCTTGTAGTTTCCTGGGATGATCTCTTAGATTCGAATGGTTTTTGTGAAAAAATGAAGTTAATGTTTGATTGGGTCGATTTGTGATTTTAGCAAGACAAAGTCTTCTGGAAAATATATTCTAGAATATGACGTCTACTGGAAAGTCTATTTTAGAATATGACGTATTCTAGAATATCTATTCTATAATACTATAATATGACTTATTCTAAAAAAAAATATTCTTAAATATGAGGTGTTATGGAAAATATATTTTAGAATATGACCTCTTCTAGAAAATATATTCTAGAATAAGCTGTGTTCTAGAATAGATTTTCTATCGTGTCCATTTATTTTGGAATAGATTTTCTAGACAAACAAAAAAAAATACGCAATATGGAATAGTAATTCTATAATATGCACGTTGGAAAGACATAATTATGAAATATATTTTCAACGTTACTTTGAAAAAATAGTCTAGAATTTCTAGTATACATGTAGTGGAATATCTTATTAAAACCAAACTAATATTGATTGTTATTTGGTAGGAATATGATACATATATATATATATATATATATATATATATATATATATATGATGTGTGGTAGATGGAGATTGTTTGACAATAATTTCATCAGTGATAAGGAAAAATGTAGTAGAATGATTGGTTTGAAATCTAATTCTACTTTGCAAGAGATGAAAAATATGGTTTTATAAGTCTTCAATATGGAATTGGGTACGACCGATTTGGAATCAGTTACTCATGTTTTGGGTTAATTGATTACTCAAAAGCTTTACCACTGATCATCAAGTTAGATATTTGTTTGGATTTTTTTTTTTTTTTAAGAATGTGATGCATTTTGTGTGATTTTAAACATAGTGGTGATGATCAAATGAGTCGGATGAATTTTATTTGAATAAACTGCCAAAAGGTTCAACTGATGAACAAGATGCTAACAACAAGCCTCAATTACTGAGAGAAGATGCAAGTAACTCTAGATGGAATGATAATTTGAAAAGCTATCCTCCTAATGTTGAAGTTGGTGTTGATAATGAGTTGCAAATCAAAAGATTGGAGTGGTTGACTGTGTAAAAGATGATCAACTTTTCAAAAACAAGGAAGACTTGATAAAGTCAATGGAGATATGCGCCATGAAAAATAACTTTGATTATAGATTGCAAAATCTTGTACACGTTTCTGGTGTATACGATGAAAAGATCAATTATGCAATTGGAGAGTTCATGTAAAGTGTCTAGAAATTCGTAATTGTTTCTCTTTTTGTTAATCACTTTTCAATATATCAAAAGGTTTGAAACTCCATTAAGAGTGTACACTGAAGATCACAGTGTCACTCTTGATTAATCAATAAACGATCTATAACACAATTCCCTTAAAACCTACATTATAAAGACTAATGTTAAGAAATTGTGTGATTATTCATCACTTGGTACCACTAATCTTATCTACATGTTTGACAAGTGTCATGAAGATTTGTGATTATTCATCATCTTAGTACACCCATCCTACTTAGCTTGTTGACACATGTTTGTGTATGTGTCATGTGTATAAGTCCTCCTCATTAGTATAAACAGAGGTTGTAACTCATTTGTAAAGTGATAAGAATAAGAAGAAATAAAAGCATAAGTATAATCTTTCTCTCCAAATTTCTTACCAAAATATTTCTTAGTTAGTCACTTTATAAATTTCATAAAGAAGTTAACTTATTAGTACTCTAATCTAAAGACTTCATTCATATTATGTTCTTGGATTAGAGTCTATTTTCATATCACGTTATCAGCACGAACGCTCTACGGTCAATCTTCATCCGTTCAATCCGTTCAGTTCCTAAACCCGTTCAATCCCAAATTTATAGGTAATATAATGTAAGTTGAATTTGTTTATCTATTTATTATATATGATGAAGAAGGTTGCATGTTTCCCATGATCGACTGTTATTCGTTATGTTATTTTTATTATGACATTTGCCTAAAATATTTATTATATTTTATATGCATGTTGAAGTAAATTTTTTTGAATTTAATTATGTTCTATAATTTAATTTAAAAGTTTTTGCTAAGTTTATGATGCATAAATTCTTTTAAAAATGTATATAGTTATCATGTCAAATTCGGAAAAGCTAGCAATTAATGCTTTTGATGTTTCTGGAAGAAACTATATGACATGGGCAGTAGATGAAAAAATACAATTAAAAGCAAAAGAGCTTATTAGTGCAATTGATAAATCTGGAAAAAAAAACCTGAAGAGAAAAAGCTAAGGCCATGTTATTTTTACGCCACCATATTCATGATGATTTAAAGAATGAATATATTACACAAGAAGATCATGCATATATCTGGGTATCCCTGAAAGATAGGTTTGATCACCAGAAGTATGTGATCTTACCAAAAGCTAAGCATGAATGGCTGAATCTCCGATTTCATGATTATAAAAATGTTGGAGATTATAACTCTGCCTTGTTTGGAATAACTTCTAAAATGAAGTTGTGTGGAGAAAAAGTGAGTGATTATGATATGATAGAAAAACACTCCAAACATTTCATCCTGGAAATGTCCTCCTCCAACAACAATATCGAGCAAGCGGATACACAGAGTATTCGTAGTTAATGCAAGTCATCTTAGTTTATGAACAGAACAATGAGTTTGTGATGGTGAACTACCAAACTCGTCCAACTGGATCAACCCCATTCCCTGAAGTGAATGTGGCGTCATCCAGTCATAGTAATTTGCGAGGACGTGGACGTGGCCGCGGTCGAGGTCGTGGTCACGATTATGGACGAGTAAGAGGACAAGGAGGAGGACAAGGCAGAGGATATTATAATCGTAATTTGGGGAAAAAAATTAAGAAGTTTCCGGGAAATGATGGTGGTCGTATTATGAAAAGACAAGGTGGAGATTCTTGTTACATATGTGGTGGAAAGGGCCACTGGTTGCGTACCTGTCGTATGCCAAAACATCTAGTTGACCTGTACCAAGAATCTCTGAAAACGAAAGAAAAAGAAGTTGAAACAAATTTCACTCAGAAAGCCGGACATAGTTTCCGTGGCTAGATGAAGATACTCATCTATATGTTGCAGATTTCCTTGATCTTGGAGCATCAATGGAAAATATTGACTAAGAAATGAATGACATGATAACCTTGTTTAAAAACTATGTTTTTGTATTGTATTAAAATAGTTTTCTTGTAATTTAAAGTATCGTTTATATTATAAGTATCGTATTTTCATATGTTAATGCATATTTTATGATTACTCAGAAAAATGTCAAAATTTGAGATCAAAGATGGAGATACTTGCCTGGCAGACAGTGCGACAACGCACACAATATCTAAAGATAAAAAGTATTTCTCCGATCTCAAAATAGCAAACTCCGCCGGAAGCGTGAGTACTGTATCAGGGGATGTAAAGATAATTCTAGGCTCCGGAAGAGCTAGTTTTTCAATGCCAAAGGGGACACAATTTGTGTTAAGTAATGTGTTATATTCCCCTAAATCTAAAAGAAACTTGTTAAGTTTCAGAGATATCCGAGAGAACGGATATCATGTAAAAAAAAGTGAGTAAAAATGGCATTGAATATGTTTGCATTACATCAGAGGATAATTATATATTGGAAGAGTTGCCAATGTTATCCTCAGGATTATATGCCACGAAGATATATAAAATTGAATCGTATGTTACAGTAAACCTGAAGTTTACTAGTACATTTAAAGTGTGGCATGAAAGGTTTGGTCACCCTGGTTCAGTGATGATGAGAAAAATTGTAGAAAACTCTAGTGGCCATCCATTGAAAAACCAGAAGATTTTTCAATCGAACGAGTTTTCTAATGGTGCATGTTCTCAAGGAAAGTTAATAGCTCGGCCATCAATAACAAAGGTTGGGAATGAATCACCTGAGTTTTTGGAAAGAATATGTGGACCTATACATCCACCATGCGGGCCGTTTCAGTATTTCATGGTATTAATTAACGCATCCAGCAGATGGTCACATGAATGTCTTTTGACAACACGAAATTCAGCTTTCGCAAAATTCATTGCCCAAATAATAAATTTAAGGGCTCAATTCCCAGATTATGCCATAAAGAAAGTAAGTCTTGATAATGCCGGTGAATTTACTTCAAAAGTATTCAATGAGTATTGTATGTCACTAGAGATTGATGTTGAGCATCCAGTACCCCACGTTCATACTCAGAATGGCATGACCGAGTCTTTGATAAAACGATTGCAACTGATTGCAAGACCGTTAATATTGAGAACACAACTCCCAATCTCAGTGTGGGGACATGCTATTTTTCATGCAGCATCATTGGTTCAAATTAGACCAAGTGCATATCATAAGTTTTCCCCGTTGGAATTAACTTCTGGCCAGAAGCAAAATATTTTCCATCTTCGTGTTTTCGGATGTTCGGTATATGTGCGTGTAGCACCACCGCAAAGAACAAAGATGGGACCACAAAGGAGATTGGGTATATATGTTGGGTATACATCACCAAGTATAATTTGATATCCGGAACCAAAAACTGGTGATATGTTTACGGCACGGTTTGCCGATTTCCATGTTAATGAAAATGAATTTCCAGCATTAGGGGGAGGAATCCAGAAGATTCCAAAAGATGTTACATGGAATACATCCTCATTATTGTATTTGGATCCCCCTACTAAACAACATGAACTTGAAGTTCAGAAAATAGTGCATTTACAAAATATGGCAAATCAACTCCCATATGCGTTTACAGATACGCGGAGAGTAACAAAATCATATATACCAGCAGTAAATGTCACAACAAAAATTGATATCCTTGGAGAGAAAAATGATGGGAGTAAAATAAATGAACCTAAGGTTCAGTTAAAAAGGGGGAGACCTATTGGATCTAAGGACAAAAATCCTCGAAAGAAAAAGAAAGGAGGAAAAATGAATGAAAAGGTTCCAGAAGAACATGAAAAATATCCTGAAGACAATTTTCCAGAAGAACATGAAAAATGTCCCGAAGACGAGGTTCCAGAAGAACATGAAAAATGTCTCGGAGACAAGGTTCCAGGAGAACAAGAAAAAGAGGAATGTCCTGAAAACGAAAATTATGAGATTTCTATAAGTTATGCGCATAACGGAAAAATATGGTTTATAAATGAGATTATTGATAATGATATGATATTCTCATATTCTGTATCTGGAGAAATTGATGACTTGAATCCAAAGTCTGTATCAGAATGCCAGAAATGGCATAATTGGGAGAAATGGCAAAAGGCCATGAAAACAGAGTTGTTATCACTCAATAAAAGAAATTTTTTCGGACCTATTGTCATTACACCAGAAGATGTAATTCAAATTGGATGTAAATGGGTCTTTGTACGAAAGAAGAATGAGAAAAATGAAGTAACGAGATATAAAGTTCGACTTGTAACACAAGGTTTCTCCCAAAGACCGGGAATTGATTATGAAGAAACTTATTCCCCGATTATGGATGTAATCACATTCAGATACTTAATGAGCTTAACAGCATCTAAGAATTTAGAAATATATCTTATGGATGTTGTGACTGCATATCTATATGGATCATTAGAAAATGATATATACATGAAAATCCTAGAAGGATTAAAGATTCCTGAAGAATCAAAGATGAATGATATATCAAAGGAATTATGTTTAGTCACATTACAAAGATCACTTTACGGATTAAAACAATCCGGACGCATGTGGTATAATCGCCTAAGCGATTTTCTGTTGAATAAAGGGTATGTAAATAATGAAATATGCCCTTGCGTTTTTATTAAGAAATCCCATAATAGATTCATGATCATTGTTGTTTATGTTGATGACTTGAACATGATCGGAACTCAAAATGATATTAATGATTCACAAACTCATATGAAAGAAGAGTTTGAAATGAAAGATCTCGGACAAACAAAGTTTTGTCTTGGGCTCCAGATAGAGCATCTCCGAGATGGAATATTCATGCATCAATCGAACTACACTAAGAAAGTGTTGAAACATTTTTACATGGATAAAGAAAATCCTTTGAGTACTCCAATGGTTAATAGATCCCTTAATGTTGAAAAGGATCCGTTTCGGCCTTGTGAAGATGACGGAAGTGTTAGGTCCCACAGTACCTTATATGAGTGCTACAGGTGCATTGATGTATCTTGCAAATTGCCGACCAGATATAGCATTTGCTACAAATCTGCTTGCAAGATACAACGCACTTCCTACTCGTAGACATTGGAACATAATCAAACATATATTTCGATACTTACAAGGTACGATAGATTTATGATTATATTATCCTCGAAACTCGAGTTTTGGTTTAGTTGGTTTTGTAGATGTTGGATATCTATCAGATCCACCTAAAGCCATATCGCAAACTGGATATGTTTTTACAATGGGAGGAACCGCGATCTCATGGTGTTCTCAAAAGCAGACCTTAGTCGCTACAACTTCAAACTATGCAGAGATTATTGCGCTTCACGAAGCATGTAGAGAATGTGTGTGGCTCCATTCTATGTCTAAACATACTCAAGAAGCGAGCAGAATAACTGTGAATGAAAAACCAACAAAACTATTTGAAGATAATGCAGCATGTGTTGCCCAAATAAATGAGGGTTACATTAAGAGCGACAGAACGAAGCATATTCCTCCAAGATTTTTCTCTTATTCCCAATAGCTCGAGAAGAAAAAGAAATTGACGTTCAATATATCTGTTCAAGTGATAATGCGGCGGATCTTTTTGCAAAAGCGCTTCCTACTGCAATATTTTGAAAACATGTCCAGAGTATCGGGATGTGTCATCTACGAGATTTATAAAGATTGGATGGTATTCATATTTTCCAAGGGGAGAATATGTCACTGCACTCTTTTCCTTGTAGTTTTTATCCCACTGGGTTTTTCTACAAGAAGGTTTTTAACGAGGCAGTGAAACTCCGCAAGTGATGAATACTCAAGAGGGAATGTTAAGAAATTGTGTGATTATTCATCACTTGGTACCACTAATCTTATTTACATGTTTGAAAAGTGTCATGAAGATTAGTGATTATTTATCATCTTAGTACACCCATCCAGCCATCTTACTTAGCTTGTTGACACATGCTTGTGTATGTGTCATGTGTATAAGTTCTCCTCATTAGTATAAATAGAGGTTGTAACTCATTTGTAAAGTGATAAGAATAAGAAGAAATAAAAGCATAAGTATAATCTTTCTCTCCAAATTTCTTACCAAAATATTTCTTAGTTAGTCACTTTATAAAGTTCATGAAGAAGTTAACTTATTAGTACTCTGATCTAAAGACTTAATTCATATTATGTTCTTGGATTATAGTCTATTTTCATATCAACTACATCTTTATTAGATAAACAAAAACTCATGATATTGTACTTACTGGAGAGTCCATAGAGCATATGAAGAATCTTCAAACATAAATCACAAAAAATTCAAAAAGGGTGGAAAGACCATGCGGCCTGAATGGTTGTTCTAGAATGTTTAGTATAGTTTCTGGAATATTTTGGAACGATCTTTCCAGGCTAGAACGGTCGTTCCAAAATATTTTAAGAACTATGCAGAATATTATGGAACGACCGTTCCAATTTAGAACAATTATTTTGTATAAATAACAAAAATTTAAAAGAAAATAATTTTTAAAAATTATTAAAGGTAAAAGAGACCTACATTTTTAAAAAATTTTAGTTTTACAAAATAGTATAATAAAATGTTAGTTTAAAAAACCTAGGAAAAAAAATCTTTTTAGTTAATTTCCTCTAAAAAAAGTCTAAATGAAAGTGTAAAATTTTTATATAATTTTTCCTTCAAATTTAAGTAAAAGTTATTTTTGAGCTATACTTTAGTTATATGGTTTTGTAATTAATATTTTGAAATTAGAGTTGATATATATATATATATATATATATATATATATTGTCAACGGGTCCAGTATTTTTTATCTAAGGTTTAGTTATTTTTTCAAATTTATCTAAGGTTTTGGCTGTAAACTATTTTTAGCTCCAATATAACTTTGAAGTAAATTGTAAAATATGGCCTGTTTTCTCAAGTGTCCCAAATAAAAACCCTTTAACAATATTAATATTCTTGAACTTTACTTATGCACAATTTTAATATCGTACCAATACTTAAATAGAAGAGAATTATGTCACTAAACGTGGTACAATTAAGTAACAATTATGGGCTACGGTTAAGCAGAATAACATTTTTGGAAAGAAAAAAAAAAGAATTACATTTTGGACCAAAAGTTTTAAAAACAAGTTATCCCCTGAAAAAGTATCAAAAGAAAATGTGTAGTTTTTTATTTATTTATTGCGTTTTTAGTTGTAGAATAACGTTTTACTAAAGCTAGCTATGAAAGGTGATAAAGAAAGGAACATTTCAAAGTTTAATAATAGAGAAGCTATATACGTATCAATATATCATAATGAGTAGGGCTAGGCAAAATATCTGTCATATCTGATTTGATTCGATATTTGCTTTGATCCGAACCGAAAAGTTCAGATATCCGTAGATATTCAAAGCAAAGAAAATATTAAAATTAATTATTCGTATAAAACAAAGCAAATAGCAAATACTAAATTTCAAAAGACCGAATATCTGATCCGCTCCGTATATTACATATATACTACATACATACATGTTACATCATATAAATTTATATGTTTTTCACATATTCAATATATAAAAACTTAAAAGGAAAACCATAAATGGAAATGATGGGTGTAAAAGTTCATACGAACTAATAAATACTAAGGTAGAAATGATAAAATGATTTACATTACAGTGGAAGAAGAGATTTTATTCGATGTCTTTTACTATATACAAAAATGAAACAGTCGTTTTCTAATATGTGCGTCTAATTTTTTATCGTTTGTTTAATATTTTATCTAAAAGCTAGTTCATTTTAATTATTTACTACTTATTAGATAATTTTAACATAAATAAAGTATATTTGTATAGAATTTATTAATATTTTTTGGATATTTGTTGAATTGAAATGAGAAAACCGAATATCTACAAATATCCGCAAATATTTGTAAAATTTTAGAATATCTGTGTTTTTTAAGAGCAAATCAAATCGCTAAATTAAATATCCGTCAAAAACAAAGTAAATAATAAATATGAAAATTTTACGACGGATCGGCTCCGCATCCATCTTTAATAATGAGACACTTAGATGGCAAGTTGACAACAAACTTTTGAAAATATTATAAACAATACAAAAAAGTTATAAGGGGAAGAAAGTGTTCACGTTAGCAAAAGTCAGAATCTCAAAACTTTTACGTGGAGCCTAGTCGTCCCTTCGTTTTCCCCAAGAGCCTTCTCTCTAGGATATTTTATGTTATTAAAAAGGTCCAAAGGTTTTTAATACTACTATAAATGTAAGACACGTGACACGTGCGTGACTGCCACTCTGTCTCCACATGAAAATCTGACTCACGGGTCTGCCTCACGTCGCGTGCAACTTCGCTTTATATATTCCGTAATTCTGACTTTATAAAAAACACCTTAAACTTATTTTTATTACTATTGAAAAAACTCGTATTAAGTTTATGCTACGAACAAATCCTTTTCTCTAAGCTTATATTTGAATCTCTTCAATTATAGATTTGAGTTTAACAGAATTACAGAACCATACTGTGGGTTATGGGCTCAAACCCTTAATAACCAAGCCCATCAAAGCCCCACAAGAAG
>OVBE01003717.1:1309-26026 GCA_900406425.1 Iberis pinnata
TATATATATTTCAAATTTAAATATATTAGTTTATATTATTTCAAATTTAAATTATTTATTTTAAATGTTAATATTGTATATATTACATTTATACGTTATAGAAGAGTATTATCTTCTTTTTTTCACACCAAAAAAGAAAAATGAGTTTAAAGAGGGAAAAGAGGAATAAAAATTAAACGGGACACATGTTTCAAATGGGCTTTTAATTTAATTTAGACCCAATAATAGGTTCATTTAGAATTTTTCTAAACGTTATTGTCTCTAATCTTTGAAAAAATCAAACGTCTATAATTTAACGGGTATAATGTATG
Source organism: Iberis pinnata (assembly GCA_900406425.1). NCBI lineage: Eukaryota > Viridiplantae > Streptophyta > Magnoliopsida > Brassicales > Brassicaceae > Iberis > Iberis pinnata. The sequence continues at coordinate 1,621 of OVBE01003717.1, forward strand.
CGGTTTCCAAAATCTGAAACGTTCCCCCCTTCCATTTTGCATCATTTGTCTTCATTGTAACTTTCCGATTACAAATCACATTGGCATAAGTCACATTTTATTTTATCATCATTTACTATGCGCGTTCACCCTCATTAAAAAAGTTACATTGTTATATTTTGGTCTAAAAATTTGAATTCCTCGCATATTGCACTGATAAAACTAATTTTCTCTGACTGTCAAAACGTTCTTTTTCCTTTACAGTAGTGTAGAAGGCTCTAATCCAGTCAACGCTACAATAGACAAAATTGATAACGATATTTCAAATTAAAAGTAATTTGTCAATAGGAAGCACGTAATCTATTATATAAAATTAAGGTTTGTAATTCACAAGAGAGTGAGAGTGACACATCAGCTCTCCTCTCCATAACACATCACCCTAATAATTAAGAGAACATATGGAGACGACTTGTGACTTTGTGACACATGTCCTTTGCGATACATGTGTCCAATGCCAAGAAGGCCGAGATATACGCAGGAAGGTTCTGCACCCGGGTTTCAATGCTCAATCCACTGTGGTCGTGCTCCCACCCAAAGAACATACCAAGGGTCGTTAATGATTCTTGATTTGGCTCGAGTGGTCTAAATATAGCACTTGTGTACGCTATACGCTGTTGTTGAAACAAGTGCCTTTCTGAAAGTCAAATCATGATATTATTTTGTTGCTTTTTTTTTTTAATAAATACTTCTCTAGGTGAAAATGTGTAATGTTTTTTTCATGCATACAAACGTATGCATTATGTATATGAAACGGTTCATTTTAAAAAAAATTATAAAAAATTTGCCAACTTTGGAGTTTTTCTAGATAATTTAAAATCTTAAGACCGGTCCTGCAAGAGATGTCCACAACGATTAAACAAAAGTGTATGTTATTGTTATACTCTTACAAATTCAGTCACCTGTTATCACTACAAGAAAAACTGTTAAAAGTCAGAATTTATTTTGTAACTATGACTATTATTTTGTAACTATGACTATACATGCTATATGAGATTTGTTTGTTTGCGTAAACGAATTCAAATAAAGCGAAAGATAATTTTAAATATACAATTTTCAAAATTTTGGACAAAAACGATATAATTTAACACCAAATGTTAATTTAAGCCGGCGCATGCGCGGATTAAAATCCTAGTTTCTAATGTAATTGCGTTTTAAAATTGAGATTGAGATACTAAACCTTGTTTATCTTAAGCCAAAATTAACTAATCCCCAACCCGAAATGAACTAACCCTAACATAACACGACATAAAGTTATTGACTATCGCTATCTCGAAGTAAAAATTTTGTTTTGGGGTTTTCTTTAGGGTTCTTAAGCTAAGTGGTGAATTGCACATAGTGTTAGAGGTGAGTGGAAGCATGTATAACTCACACTTGCCTTAAGTGCATTTCGTAACAGAGTCGATGATGATGCGGAGAGAGGTTAGTCATATATGTGTCTAAGAAAGATGACAATCCATATCGTCCATTCTACAATGCGAAGTAGTTTTACCGGTATGTTTTAGGAAGATAGACACGAGACAGGGAATGCACATAACTTCTATGATTTATGTGTAGTAAAAAAGGAAGAGCATATATACAATTGAGTGTATGAAGTTTTGGTGGAAGAGATAGGGATATTTGATGCCAACTATAGGCGTTTTGAGGGAGTTTTCAAAGAAATTAAAATCAATATGGAGGAGGATATCATAATGATAAAAACAATGATGGGGAAGTTGAAAGAAGAAACGAATCAGAATAAAAAAATAAATTATTTGAAGAATGTTAAGTTTGTTTCAGTTAGTGCTAATGTTAAGAAGATTGAGTTATTTGTGTTTTTTATTGGAGCAATGACATTAATGTGTAAAAAGTTTGGTGATTGATGGGAAGTTAGATATGTGTTTTTCAGTGATGTTTGGGTGGTTTACATGTATATGACATTGTGTTGTGGTATGTATCTTGTGGTTTCAAAAATTTTCATGTTTTAAGTTAGGTCTTTGTGTTGGTGTAGTCACTTTTCTCTTTTTGTGTTTTGTGTAATCTTTTGAGAGTGTTGATCTTATGATGTTGCAATCGGTTATTTAAGCTGATCAGTTGGTTCAATGTGGAAAAGGCTGTTTAGTTTGATTCAGGTTTAGCTGGTTTAATCAAGATGTGATTATGCAGCCGGTTTAAATCAAGTGAACCAGGAATTTCTCAAACATTCAGGATTTGAGATGGTTTAGGTGGTTATGCAGTTAAGAGTCCAACGGCTAAAACAAATTTCAGTTAAAGCTTAATCTTCTTCATTCTTGAGCTATATATATCTTGTAAGATTGCTTTGATTGATTCATAAGAAAGTAGTGGATTCTTGCTTGCACTGTCAAGCCCCAGAGAGTAGGTAATACCGAACTCTGGGTTACCAAAAATCATATGTCCCTCTTTGTTCTTGATTCAATTCGTTTGCGATTTAGGGTTCTTAGTAATTGAGAGAAATCGTGAGGATTGAGTGGAAATTCAACAGATTGTTTAGAGCTTAGAATCTTAACAAATTGGTAGCAGAGTATCAGATGAGAATGAAGGAGAAAACTTGGCAGAATATCAACTAGCTAGAGACAGAATCAGGAGAACAATAACAAGGCCCAGTAGATACACAGAAGAATCAGAAGTTGCATTTGCTCTGTCTGTTGCAGAAGAAATTGAAATACATGAACCTAGAGACTTTAAAGAAGCTCTTAAAAGTAATGATAGAGACAAATGGATTGAAGCAGCTGATGAAGAAATGAGATCCTTGATTAAGAATAATACATGGAAGTTAACCAAACTTCCTAAAGACAAGAAGGAGATATGATCAAAATGGATATTCAAGCTCAAGCCTGGTATACCTGGTATTGAAAAGCCTAGATACAAAGCGAGGTTGGTTGCCAAGGGCTATTCACAAAAGGAAGGTGTAGACTACACAGAGATATTCTCACCTGTGGTAAAATATGTCTCACTAAGATTCATATTGTCAGCCACGGTAAATCAAGACCTGGAGCTAGAGCAATTAGACGTAAAAACAGCATTTCTTCATGGTCAAATAGACGAAGAGATATACATGACTCAACCAGAGGGTTATGTGAAGAAAGGAAAAGAAGACCTTGTCTGTCACTTAAACAGGTCCTTATACGGGTTAAAGCATGCTCCCAGGCTTTGGAATAAGTGTTTTGATCAATTCATGATCAAACATGGATTACAGAAGAGTGAATATGATGGATGTGTGTATTACAAAGAGTTTAAGCAGTCAACATTCATCTACTTACTTCTATATGTAGATGATATGTTGATTGCCTCAAAGAGTATGACTGAAATAAATAAGATCAAGAAGCTCCTAAGCAGTGAGTTTGAAATGAAGGATTTAGGACCAGCAAGAAGGATCTTGGGAATGGACATTATAAGGGATCGTGTGAAAGGTACTCTCACTCTATCTCAATCAGAATACATTCACAAGGTTCTTCAAATCTTCAGGATGAATGAGGCTAAGTCAGTTTCAACTCCACTTGGAGCTCACTTTAAGTTGTCATCACTAAAGGACACAGAAGAAGAAGACACTGTGGTGAATGAGTTTCCATACTCAAATGCAGTGGCTAGCATGATGTATGCTATGATTGGTACAAGGCCGGACATAGCATATGCTGTTGGAGTATTGAGCAGATTCATGGGAAATTCAAGTGATACTCACTAGACAGCAGCAAAATGGGTACTAAGGTACTTAAAGGGAACACTAGAAAGATCACTAAGGTTTAAGAAGAATTCAGAATTCAAGATTACAGGATATTCAGACTCAGATTTTGCTACAGATCTGGACAGAAGGAGGTCAGTTACAGGATATATGTTCACCATAGGAGGTAACACAATTAGTTGGAAGTCAAATTTGCAGCATATAATGGCTTTATCAACAATAGAGGCAGAGTACATTTCCTTGACAGAAGCTGTAAAAGAGGCAATGTGGTTAAGAGGCTTAGCAGAAGAGTTGGGATTCAAACAAGATCAGGTAAATGTGTACTGTGACTCTCAAAGTGCCATCTGCCTAGCTAAGAATAGAGTCTTCCATGAGAGGAAAAAACATGTAGCTGTGAAGATGCATTTCATAAGGGATGTGATTGATATTGGGGATGTTAGTGTGGTGAAGATTCATACATCAAAGAATCCGGCTGATGCACTAACAAAGGTTATTCCAATTGAAAAGTTTGAGCGGGCAATGAGTCTGCTCAGAGTAGCCAAAGAGTAAGACATGTCTATGCTTGACAGTGTAAGATTATTAACCAAGTTTGGATTACAACATCAAGGTGGAGTTTGTTGATCTTATGATGTTGCAATCGGTTATTTAAGCTGATCAGTTGGTTCAATGTGGAAAAGGCTGGTTAGTTTGGTTCAGGTTTAGCTGGTTTAATCAAGATGTGATTATGCAGCCGGTTTAAATCAAGTGAACCAGGAATTTCTCAAACATTCAGGATTTGGGATGGTTTAGGTGGTTATGCAGTTAAGAGTCCAACGGCTAAAACAAATTTCAGTTAAAGCTTAATGTTCTTCATTCTTGAGCTATATATATCTTGTAAGATTGCTTTGATTCATTCATAAGAAAGTAGTGGATTCTTGCTTTCACTGTCAAGCCCCAGAGAGTAGGTAATACCGAACTCTGGGTTACCAAAAATCATATGTCCCTCTTTGTTCTTGATTCAATTCGTGTGCGATTTAGGGTTCTTAGTAATTGATAGAAATCGTGAGGATTGAGTGGAAATTCAACATATTGTTTAGAGCTTAGAATCCTAACAGAGAGGTATGTGTGTGTTTCAGTAATGTTTGAGTGGTCTATGTGCATATGGCATGATATTTATCTTGTGGTTTCACAATTTTAAGATTTTGGAAGTTGTCATGTTGTACGTTAGGTCTTTGTCTTGGTGTAGTCAATTTTCCCTTTTTAATGTCTTGTGCTTTGTGTAATCTTTTGTTTATTAGCATTTATGCACTAGTGACTTGTGCTTTGTGTTTGGAATCTTTTGTCTACTCGATATATTGTTTAATATTTGAAAAAATTGTTTAATAGCCAAATGTATATTCGAAGAAAAAGATAAACAAGTGGCAATAAATAACCATTCAACAAAACAACCCAAAACTTGTATAATAGTCGAATGCACAATCCAAAAAATAAAGCTAAATAAACAATCAAAAAGTAAAGAGAAAAATACACAAAAGGACCATTAACACATGAGCAAAAACAAGGAAAAAGTGACATAAGAATCAAACTAACTTGTTTGTGAGAAGGTTGTCAAAGTTGAAAGCTTCTATAGGTGGTATTTGGCTTGAACTTGTTGATGCACTCTGAAACATTAAATCAGCAACACAATCAATTGATGGTTCTACGAGTACAAGTTAAGAACTAAAATCTTATATGTTTAAATGCATCATCTGTGGGTGAACCATGCATCATGATGCATTGTATCCTGCTCTGCTAGACCGCATGATCTACAATGTAAAATGTGTCCAACTCTTTCTACTTCCTAATGATTGTGATTGTGGTGATTGTGTAGTAACTCATTTTTCTTTCTTTCTTTGAAACATGAATTTCTTTATCTTGTTCTTTCTATCAGGGAGCATAGGTGTAGGTGCCTAGGTGGAGCAACCATCAAAATGTTATTGAATTAGGCTTGATCGATATTTAGAGATTATGTTTAATAAATAACTCTTCTTATTAACTTTAAGAAAATAAATCAAAACTTAAAGCTCTCAAAATCTCATAAGTTATGTCACAACTTTGACACCTCCTTATATAGTCACCTATTTCTTATTCCTAATTAGATTACATATAAATTTAGATAACTCCTAAATATATTCTAGATAACTCCTAAAATATATTAGATGATCTCCTAACCTTACTTTATCTAAACATAGATAGGAAATATGCTTTGCTTGATCCTCAAGCAATAATCAAGTTTAGCTCAACATCCCCCCCCTTAAGTTTGATCATATTATCTTCAATCTTTTGAACACCTGAATGTAATCATTCCAAATGCCTTGATTAGTATATCAGCCTTATGCTCGTTCCCCGGAACATGCTCAGCTTCAACTAATTCGTTTTCAACTCATTCTCTAATAAAATGATATCTTTTATGTATGTGTTTACTTCGTTCATGAAATACAAGGTTCTTTGTGAGTGCAATCGCAGATTTGTTGTCAATCAAAATCTTCATTTTTCTCCATGAGTTCCTTCTAATTTCACTAAGCATGTCTTGAAGCCAAATGGCTTGGTTCAGTGCTTCAATAGCAGTCATAAACTCAAATTTTCAAGAAGACAAAGCAACATTTTATTATTTCTTTGAACTCCAAGTTATTGGACAATTGTTAAGATAAAAGATGTACTTTTTCCATCATCTAAATCTTCACTATGAATGCTATCACAAAACCCTACCAATCTTGTTTTTCTAGACCGATTAAATACTAGACCAAACGAACGTGTGCCTTGTAAGTATCTTAGCACTTGTCTTAGCGCGGCGCCATGTGACTTTTTTAGACTTTGCATATAACGTGATAATACTCCAACACAATATGCAAGATCTACGCGAGTGTGAAGTAAGTATCTAAGACACCCGATATTTTTTGTACTTGGTTTCTTCGATGCCTTGCTCTTCTTCTTTCAAATCTCCATGGAGAAACTCTGTCTTTACATCAAGATGATGCACTTCCCAACCATTTGATGCAGCTAAGGCGATGATTGTTCGGATTGATTCTATGCGAGCAACTGGAGCAAACACTCTCACCTATCATCACGTAGTCATCAAGGTATTTGGACATGTTTCTTTGTCTTTTGTATCTTCTAAGAGGTTGAGGTGGTGATTCTTCTAAGGTTTCGATTTCTTTATCACGAGATTGCATCTCTTCGTTCAAAGCATCTTCATCTTTACTACTATCTTCTTTGTCTTCTTCCTTAGATAAAGTATCCTCTTCTTCTTCTTGAGTTTTGAGATTTGAGTTTGTTGGTGGTTGAAACTCTTCATTCTTCTTGTTCCAATTCCAGCCTTTTTCTTCATCAAATGATACATCTCTACTAACCACCTTCATGTTTTGGTTGCTTTATGCCTTACGCAGTTTCTCATTCTTTGAAGCTCCAATTGTTCCACCTTCAACTTGGAACTCCATACTTGAAATTAATTAATATATGCAAAAATTCATGAAAAACATAACCTTTGAAGGACCTAAACGACATAAATTTACAAACATATGACCAATACAAAATTTGAAATGATATGAAAACAAACATAAGACTATTAGATATATACAAAAATTAACTTTCTCTTACTTGTTTTTTTTTTTCCCTCAAGCAAAAGAATTACTCAAATTCGAAGAAATAGTTTGAAAATGGGAGATTAAATCTGATAAATTTTCATTAGAAACTTTCATCCAATGCTCTTAAGATTATACCATAAAGTCATTCATCATAAATATACTCTAATAAAATGTATAGACCCTAGCGTTAGAAGCAGACTATTATCCAACTTTTAATTTAACATTTCTTCATTATTTTTAAGTGAATTCTAACCTAGGAGGTTTTGATAATTTCTCAATCTATTTGGGGAGAAATGAGCTTGAAACTTTATCACGAGGAGGTTACTTATTTTGGATGGTCCGCTATCGGAAAGATTAATGCATGGCTATGCAAAAACGTGAGGAAGGATATGAATAATGATTCAATCAAAGTGTATCTTACAAACTATCCCTTCAATGTACACTCTCATCGATTACACATACTCGTGCACCTCATTGAGTAAACACACTCGTTTTTTCTCATACATTAAACTCCCAAACCTCTCTTAGGTTAGGTACTTCATTTTGAAAACTCCTCTTCCCTTTTTTGATAAGAAAAACTCTAGTTCCTTTTTCTTTTCATTATTAGCTCATATTCACTTCATGTCCCTCGTCCATTACGTTGCATTTTAAATATTCAAACATTTTTTTTTTCAATCTTACTTTGCACATTGATCTTTCTTGACTTTTTCCTAGAATAGTCCATCTTTTTTCTTTTGCAAAAATTGGTTCTTTTTTAGCTTGTTTACTCAATTATCAATCAACCCTATATACTTTGTCATCTCTTTTTGTTACACATTTTTGGAAATTTTCAAAGGGATGGCAGTCACTATCCTCTAGCTAAGATCAATCAATCATAATCTATATGCCTAAGAAAGTTATACTGTTATCCTTTTCTCTTACAAGATTTTTGAGTTTTATGCATTTTCAAGAAAAAATCTCCACTCAAGAAATGAAGAAAATTGGTTTGAGTATTATGTGAAAAGTCATCCTAAGATAAGAAAGACTACTCGAATTAGCACTAGAGTGGAGTAAATAGGGTAAGAATCCGAATATGATTTTTAAGATTATGAAAAACCATTTTGAGCAATTGAGCCTCTAAGCATGTGTTAAAATATGACATAAAAATATCAAAAGGGCCCAGTAGAATTGGCTAAAGGGATGACGTAGACTGAAGGAAAATGAAAATTTCTTAGGTTTTCCTAATGGGATCGGGTTTTGGGGCATTATATAAGGCGTTTTAGTTTCTTGTAAAGATTAACATTTTGATCAATAAAGAAACCCTAGAGCGCAGGGATTTGCCTCAATCGTTTTTCTCTCTTTCTTTCTAACTTAAAAATCGCAGGCGATTACACAACAATTGGTATCAGAGCAAGTTGTGAAGATCAATGTCTAGGAAGGGTTCTCTTAAGTTCGATATCGCAGGATTCGATGGGAAGGGAAACTTTGGTCTATGGCAGAGGCGAATGAAGGATCTGCTAACACAAAAGGGGATGAAGAAAGCTTTATTGGATTCAAGACCGGAGAAGATCACATAACACATCAAGTTATGGATCTCACAACTTGCAAAGAGATGTGAGAGAAGAAGATGTATATGTCGTGATCGTTGTCCATCAAGCTATATCTCAAGCAAAGGTTGTATGGGCTAAAGATACATCCAGATGCGAATCTTGTGGCGTATATAAACACATGTAATACCATCATCAACGATCTTGCACGTGTAGACGTGAAGATTGAGGACGAGGATTAAGCCATGATCATGTGGTGTTCTCTGCCTCCTCAGTATGAGATGTTGGTCACAACTCTTACAATCGACAAACAAACTATAAAGCTGGAGACAATTGCTGCGATGTTAATCGGTCACCATGAGAGACGGAAACATACAGGTTCTTCGGAACAGTCTCAAAGAGATGGATTGTATGTAAAATACAATCATGATAAGGGGAAGCAGAAACAAATGGATGGAAATAAAGGAAAATCAAAGCTGAAGAACAAGGACAAAGCTATCTGTTTTGGATGCGGGCAGAATGGCCACTTAAAAAAGGAATGTCCTACCAAGAAGAAATCTAGAAACTCGGCAAACGTGGTTTATGAAGAAACATATTCAGAAGGATCAACCGATTATGACATGTTAGCAGTCACATCAGGAAATAATGCAGATTCCTGGATCATGGACTAAGGTGCATAACAGAGATCTGTTTGAGACATATAAGAGTGGAAACATAGGAACTGATCTGTTGGCATATGACAGACCGTGTACAATCCTCGACGTTGGATAGATCAAATTTTGGATGCATGATGGCATAGTCAGAACATTGACTGGCGTAAAGCATATTTCAAAGGTGAAGAAGAATTTGATTTCCGTAGGTACACTTCAGAGAAACGGATACAAATTCGTTGGAGAAGAAGGAGATGACGTTCTATCTGTACAACAGAAAGTGACCATTGAGACTAACAAAAACGTTTCAGAGAAGCCACAAGAAGAAATGACAGCAAGCAATGATGAGCAGAAAGAAGAAATCATAAATACATAGGAAAAAATGGTTTCTGAAAGACCAAAATGTGTGATCAAGCCTCCTGTAAGATTCAGGTTTAACGACATGGTTAACTACGCTTTAGTAGTTGGCAAAGATGATCCTTCAACTTATAACGAAGTTATGACTAGTTCAAAGAAGGAAGAATGGATCGGTGCCATGATTGAAGAAAACGTTAGCTTGGAGAAGAATCAGACATGGAATCTTGTGCCTTTACCAAAAGGCAAGAAGGCGATTGGTTGCAAATGGGTTTTCAAGAGGAAAACTGGAGAGTCTGAAAAAGAAGCTGTAAAGTTCAAGGCGAGGTTAGTAGCAAAAGGATACTCACAAAGGAAAGGGGTTGATTATGATGAAATTTTCAGCCCTGTTGTTAAAATTACTTCTATACGAATTATGTTGAGTTTAGTAGCTAGCTGGGAGTTGGATGTAAGAACAGCCTTTCTTCATGGAGATTTGGAGGAAGAAATTTATATGGTGCAACCAGAAGGGTTTGTGAAACCATGTGAAGAGAAGCTTGTGTGCAGACTCAATAAGTAACTCTACGGTTTGAAGCAAGCTCCTATGAAATGGTACAAATGTTTTGATTCTCATATGACTAATTTAGGCTACCAAAGATGTGAGTATGATTGTTGCGTTTATACTAAATCGTTGGATAGTAGTTCTCCCATATTCTTGTTGTTGTATGTTGATGACATGCTCATTGCTTGAACAATATGGAGAATATTGAAGAATTGAAAGGACTATTGGGAAGAGAGTTCGAGATGAAGAATCTAGGAGCTGCAAAGAAGATCCTTGGGATGGAGATTCGCGGAGATAGGAACTCTAAGAGATTATGGCTTTTTCAAAAGAGTTACTACGAAAAGGTGATAGAAAGATTTGACATGAACAACGCCAAGATTGTGTCTACACCTTTAGCGATCCACTTCAGACTCTCAGCTTCTCAATGCCCTAAGTCTGATAAAGGAATCAGAGATATAGTGAAAGTTCCTTATGCTAGCGCAGTTGGCTGTCTAATGTATGCTATGGTGTGCACTAGACCATATTTAGCAAAAGATATTAGTCAAGTAAGCAAGTACATGTCTAATCCCAGAAGAGAACACTGGACCGCAATAAAGTGGGTTCTCAGATATTTGGCAGGTACAACTGATTATGGGCTAATGTTTGGAGGTAAGAAGTGTGGTTCAGTTGTGGGATATGTAGATTCGGATTATGCAAGTGATCTAGACAACATAAGGTCTACTAAATGGTATATTTATACTCTTGAAGGAGGTCCTATTTGTTGGAGATATGTGTTACAATATGTTGTTGCAATGTCTACCACTGAAGCTGAATACATGGCTATTAAAGAAGCAGTTAAAGAGGCGTTATGGGTAAAAGAACTTGCAAAATAGTTAGGTGTGGAGCAAGGTGGTGTTCAGCTACATTGTGAATTGTGATAGTCAAAGTGCCTTATTTTTGGCGAAAAATCAGGTGTATCATGCAAAGACAAAGCACATAGATGTGAAGTTTCACAAGATCAGAGAGCTTTGAGCTCAAGGTGAAGTTTTATTGGAAAAAGTGCATACGCCGAAAAATGCAGCTGACATGTTAATCAAGCCAGTCACCAGATAGAAGTTCAAGCATTGCTTGCACATACTCCAAGTCTTTCTCTGTTAAAAGAAGCAGGATGCCCCTGAAATCATATAAGTGTGCAACTATGGAATCATAGAGATTGATTTTATGTCAATGTTAAGTTTGTTAAAATATGACATACAAATATTAAAGGACCCAATAGAATTGGCTAAAAGGATGACATTAACTAAACATATATAAATGAATTTACCCATCTAAAAACTTACATTTATGTTAACTTTGATCATGATACTATTTGATGTTCTGCTTTATGGGTTTCGATAAAAGATGTGTTTAGAGATAAATTTAGATATGGACAGAGCAGAAAAGAAATACATCGAAATAAAAGAAACACAGAGAAATAACTGTTGAAAAAAGAATGGTGTTACTTCAAATTAAAGATTTTGATATCCCGTCAACAAAGAATCATAAATTTAAAAGAACTGTTGAAAAAATAAAAGAATTAAGAGAACTAAATTTAACCAACTTGCTTCATATTTTCTTAACAAATTTCATACATAACTGATATATCTATATATATATTGCAAGCCTATTTAATACACTTTACATTATGTTAATATTTTAATATCTACTTCGTGAATATATATGATCCTAAACATAAATCATAATAACTATATATTTTTAAAAAATCAACTTTAACTCAAATTTTGGATTTAACACATAAAAATTATGGAGGTTCATGTTTTTATGGATTCTTTTATATATTTTTTGGTGTTTTATAGTATACTTGTTAAAATACTACTCATTTATAAGAAGAGAGTTAACATACTATATTGTATTTTTATAGTAATTTATATTTATATTTTTAAATATACTATATTCTCTTATACTTATACGGAAAAGTTGATTTATTTTCTCAATAAAATAGTAAAATGAGTATGAGAGAAAAATATAATAATTAAGAACTTCATTTTATAGTAATATCAAATTTTCTTAGTTAAATATTTTTGGTTACTAAAATTTTTAAAAATATTTGCATATTTTTTTAAAGAAAAAACCCAGTTGTTGAGATCTACCTAATATATATTACTATTTTATCTTTCATGACTATTGAATTTATTGATTCAATACTTTTTTAATTCTATTTCACGAAATAGTAGTATATACTATACATAAAAATACTAAGTTATTTGAACATATATATATAAAATATACATAAAATAATATAAAGTACACATATAAAAGTACATTCTTAATTGTATTTATCAAAATAGTAAAAAACGAATATGTAAAATTTAAAAATTGTTAAACATAACGAAATTTTTTTCTAATCATAAATATATACTTTTAATAAATAACTTTACCACATATCACTAAACTTATCTTAGTTTCTTAAACTTGTTTTAGTTTTTTGAAAAAGTTTGTTATGAGATTTAGTTTCCTATTTTTGGGATGATTAACTTAAGTCAGTTACATTCTTAATGAAATGACTAATTTTATCACCAAAAACAATGGCATTGCATTAATTTTAACAAATTTAAGCTTTGTTTTTAAACTATGCTTCCAACTTCCAAATTAATAATATATATTATATATGAAAGATGAAATATAATGACTAAGTTCTTAATTAATACCATATAAATTGTTATGAAATTTTTTATTTCATTTGATATGTTACAAAATATTTTAAAAAATTTAGGTTCTGTTTGAAAATTTATTTAATTTTGGAGATTTCTATGTGTCTATTTTAATCATAATTATTTTATTTAAATAATTCTTGAAATATGTTTTTTCATATTTTTTATTACGATATTCATAATAATAATATAATATAATATTATGAATATACTATTTAATTTATTATTTTAATTAATTATAAAATATTTGTAGTTTTATATTCATTAAATCATATTATTAAAAATAATTTTAAAACGTTTTATTTATTTATTACTTAATTAATTTTTTTTTATCAATTAACATATTTAGATTGAAAATATTTTTTAAATATAAATAAAAAAATTAAGCAAAATAGAAATGTCATGTTTATAGAAGATATATGTATATGAATTTCTTATATTTTAATTTTAAAGATAAGTTTCATATTTTAAGTAGATATATAAATTATTTTTATTATTATTTTAATTAATATTAAAAACCAATGGTATTGCATGCAAATTTTTACAATGTGTAATAAGGAATGGCTTGCTATGTTTCCTGCAACAACTGTCACGTACTTGGATCTGGTTGAATCCGATCATCGTCCGACAATTGTTCATATTAGAAACCACATCGAGGGTGGGAAAAAACAATTTCGATACGATCGTCGTTTTGAGTCCAATCCGGATTTTGCGCAGATTGTACGGAATGGGTGGGATTTGCCACGGTTTGTATCGGGTACGGTTATGGATCGGATTAAACGGTGCCGCCGGGAAATAGGTTTGTGGCGACATCATAATAATCAAAATTTCAAGAAACATATACTCGAATTACGGTAGGCAATTGATGACGCTTACACAAATCCGTCTACTCCCACCTCACTCATTCATTCTCTTAAACAACAACTTCTCGATGCCTATCATAGGGAAGAGGAATACTGGCATCTTAAGAGCAGAAACATCTGGTTAAAGTCAGCTGATCTTAACACAAAATTCTATCATGCGGTAACACGCAATCGTCGAGCGAAGAATAGAATCGTGACTCTACAAGATAGTTTGGGAGAACGGATTACTGGAAATCGAAATCTAGCGCGACTTGCACAAGACCACTTTCATAATCTTTTTACTAGCCATGGCGTGACATAGTCCCAACTTTTGATTCAGTCGATGTCACCTCAGGTTACTCCTACAATGAATGAGACGCTCACATCGTTAGTTACTCCAGCCGAAATCAAGACTGCTCTCTTTGATATTGGTTCAGACAAGGCTCCAGGACCAGACGGATTCACGGCAAGATTTTTTCATGAACATTGGGATGTCGTAGGTACGGCAATTATCACCGAGATACATGCTTTCTTTCGTGATGATGTTCTCCCGGTTGGATGGAATCATACCAATATTTGCCTTATTCCTAAGGCTAAAGTCCCGCAAACTATGAATGATTTCCGCCCAATCAGTTTATACAATGTTTTATACAAAATCATATCCAAGATAATGGTTAATCGTCTCAAGACTATCCTTCCCAGCATTATATCCGATTCTCAGGCAGCTTTTGTTCCTGGACGGTCGATATATGATAATTTTTTGATAGCCCATGAAATGTTTCATGCTCTCCGGTCGACTTCCTCTGTAGCAACAAATTTTATGGCAATCAAAACCGATATAAGTAAAGTCTATGACATACTAGAATGGCAGTTTTTACGGGAGGTTTTAATTCAGAAAGGATTTAACTGTAAATGGATTACCTGGATACTCCAATGTGTCACTACAATATCTTTTTTGGTATTACTCAATGGTAGTCCGTACGGCAATTTCCAACCTCAACGGGGTTTACGTCAAGGCGATCCTCTATCCCCTTACTTATTTATCCTATGTGTTGATGTTCTCAGCTCATATATTACCCAACAAGTTAACTCTCGTGCCTTAGAAGGAATACAAGTGTGTAAACGGGCACCAGTAGTGTCTCATCTTTTCTTTGCTGATGATTCACTTTTCTTCCTTCGTGCCAACTCTATGAATAGCCAAAAGTTGCGGGAAATCTTTGATCTTTATGCTTCTACATCAGGACAATTGATAAACTTCGATAAATCGACAATTACTTTTGGGGCAAAAGTGTACGAACACACAAGAACTAGTATTCAGTCTACTTTGGGTATAACTAAAATAGGAGGGGGTGGAAAGTATTTGGACTTGCAAAGTGAACGCCATCCAAACGAGCTTCGTACTGTTGAACGGGCATTAAGGAAACACCCATTTCGATAATAGCGGGCTTTCAAGAGTTGTGAGAGTGGTGAATGGGGCTTATTGAGGATTTTCCATGCCTGGCTGGCTAGTAAGGCCTGATTGAATAAAGATAAGTCTCGAAAATTCAAGCCACCTAATCCTTTCGGGTATTTGAGCTTTTGCCAGGAGATCCATGACATCTTCTTCGTAGTTGACGTGCCACTCCACCAAAACTTAGTTAGGAGACTATCAATATCCTTTGTTATCGAGTTTGGTAAACGGAAACAATTCATTGAGTAAACTAGCATTGCCATTGCGACACTCTTGATAAGTATTTCCCGCCCCGCAGGCGATAAATATCTACATTGCCAACCTGTGATCACTGTGCGGTCAGCCTATCGGTTAGCTGTCCAACAATCAAGACTACATCAGGAATCACCACCTCCTTTGTTTACCAATACAATCTTAGCATCGCAAATATGGAAGCTACCAATAGCTCCAAAGTTACAGCATTTTCTATGGCGGTTATGTTCCAATGCTCTTCCAACGTTTGTTAACTTGGCAAATAGACACATTCCGGTTTCAACATCCTGCCCACGATGTTGTGATACAGAAGAAACTACAAATCATCTTCTCTTTACTTGTCCATATGTTGTTGGAACATGGCGTTTACTGGTATGACTCATTCACAACTTTCGGACCAACATATTTCGGTAGATTCAAAAATGGCGGTCTTCCTGGAGCTCTTTGGGGATTCAAATATTCTGTTGAACGTTCGATTGGTACCTTTTTGGGTCTTATGGCATTTATGGAAATCTCGGAATAATCTGGTTTATAATCACAAAACAATCGATGCTCAAGAGGTTATTGCTCGTGCAACAAGGGATGTTGATACATACGTAACGGCTACTTCTTTGACCACTAGATCAGCAGCAACAGCCTCTTTGGATCATACCCGGGCTTGGCGTCCGCCTCCACCAGGTTGGGTAAAGTGTAACTTTGATGCTTCACACTACACAACACCTATATTTGGTTTAGGGTGGATACTACGTGATGCAACATGCAATTTCTTACATGGTGGACACCAATGATTTCATGGCCGTTTAACTGTGATTGAGACGGAATTAACAACATTACTATAGGCAATGGATTGTGTTTGGCGATTGGGGTATACAAAGGTCATTTTTGAAGGCGACAATAGCTCAATGATTGACTTAATACGATTACGTAAGGAACATCGGAGTTTAAACCATTACCTGACAACAATTTTTGCTTGGGAACAATACTACGATCATCTCATTTACCGTTATCAATCCCGAGAAGCTAATGTCTGCGCTGACTATTTAGCTAAATTAGCAATTCGCCACGATTATGATTATGACATTTTAAATGTTTGTCCAATGTATTTAATGACACTTGTAAACTCGGATATTACATGAAATAAAATGACGTTCAAAAAAAAAAACAAAGATTTTTTAAGAAAATGCTTCCCAATTATTGGTGTAAATTATATAGTTTTCTCTTTATATTTATACCACTAGGGGTGTTATATTGGATTAATGATTTGAAAAGGCACATTTGAATCCACTAATTCAAATCCATTGTTATTGGAATTTTTTTAATTAGTAGAATTTATGGTTTTTCTTAGTTTAAAATACAATACTCTTAATCTCATGGTTTTGGGTGGGATTGTAGATAATTTTAAAATAAATCACATGACCTTTCCTAATTTTCCTAAACTCATCTAAAAACTCACTTAAACTCAAATCACTTCAAATCTTTTAAAATGCTTATTTGAATACACCCCTTGTCAAACTTAGAGATATTAACAAAATAGGTTTTCCTTACATTGAGTTATCCTTTACATTAATCTTATATAAAACGTCATACTACACACGATTTACGCAACAATTAGCATAACATTTGGGCGAAGCCTATTAGGTCCAATACCCCCTCCTCCTAAGGTGGCATATGGAGATCGCAAACACCCAATTTGCTTAAAAATGCATCAAATTCCTTTTGGCCAAGTGCCTTTGTCATTATATCAGCTAGTCGTGATGTAGTAGACATGAGAAGTGAAAATAGTGCCTCGAGCTATTTCGTCCCTAATAAAATGAAAATCAAGATCAACATGTTTTTTGCGAGCATGATATACCGGATTAACTGCAAGATTGATCGCGAATAAGCTGTCCGAGTGAAGAGGTGTGTGATCATTACAGGAGATGTTGAGAGTCAGTAGTAAGTCCCGGAGCCACATGATCTCACAAACCGTATATGCCATAGTTCAGATTCGGCTTCGGCTGAAGAACGAGAGACAACGTCATGCTTCCATGTTTTCCAAAAGATAGATGAGCCACCTAGTTGGATAAACCATCTAGTGACGGATCTTCAGTGATTAGACATGAACCCCAATTGGAGTCACATAAAGCAGTAAGTAAGAGTTGCGTTAGCTTTGAGTAGGATCACTTGTCCCAAATTGTGTTTCAAATACTTCACGACACGATACACAACATTCCAGTGCTTCTCTTTCGGGTCCATCATGAATTGGGAAAGCACATAAATTACATACGAAAGCTCGGGTCTGGTCACATTCAAGTAAATAAGACGACCAACTAGGCGTCGGTAGCGAGATGGATCATAAATCGTTTCCCCTTCGGCAAAAGCTAATCGGTGATTATGTTCTAAAGGGAAAGCAACAAGTTTTGATGCTAATAAACCTATCTCGGCAATAATGTCAAAGACATATTTTTGTTTGAATAAGTAAATACCGGAAGGACTCCGAAGGACCTCAATGCCTAGAAAGTACCTCAAAACTCACAAGTGTTTCATATGAAAACAAGAGTTGAGATAATGCAGATTTAACCGGACTGTAGAACGTATCGTCAAGTCCCAAAAGGAATTGGTAAAGTTTTTCCTCTTCACGCTCTTTGCGCACTTTCTCCATCTTCTTAGTTTGTTGATAATCCGATAAGCTACGCCACAATTGGGTCAATATTCCGTAATAAGGTTCAATTGGTAGACCTTGTTGGCGATTATTAGCTAAATCTGTCTTCAAGCGTTGAACTCTTTGACCGTTCTTAACACCAAAACGCTTTTGTATGTGTGTCCATAATTCATGTGCATCATCAAGAGGAGACATCGATGAGGAGAGTGTGTCCTCGATCGTAAGTTTTATCCAAGAGACAACCAAAGCTTTATTGGCTGTCCAATCTTCATAATCCGTTGAAGTTGCAGCAGGTTGAGGAATTGTTCCATCAACGAAACCGAACTTCTGACGTGCTTTCTAAGCGAGACGAAAATTGGTGGCCCATTTATCATAGTTTGAACCTTTGAATAGTGATTTGGAAACGAGAATACCATGAATATCTCTATAAGTGAGATCGTATGAAGAGAGAGTTCTTCGAGTTTCAGCCATTGGAGAGAATCAATATCGAAAGAAAAAAAAATTGAGCACAACATTTTATTTATGTAGTATAGATTGGAAGTTCTGATATCATTTCAAACTTAGAGATTAACAAAATAAATTTTCCTTACATTGAGTTATGCTTTACAGTAAGCTTGTATAGAACGTCATACTACACATGATTTACACAACAATTAGCATAACAGTTAGGGTCATTCATGAGATTTTAAAGGGTACAATTTAAAATGAAAAATATGGGCCGATTCTTAAGCCAAATTTTTTTTTTAAATAGACCGGTTTTTAGAGTAAAATTTTGAAAATAAAAATAGACCGCAAACTCGTGTTTGGTGTGCTTGACCTCAAGACCGATTCTAATAATAATTGGGCGAGATATTTATCATTTGTAATTGGATTTTAAAATCTACTTTATGTTTTGATCAATTTAAAAATGTTTTCAAAATAAAGAATAAAAAAACCAAATCCATTTTTATTAAATCAAAATATTTAAAAGGGAAAATTCCATATTAATACATGAAATGTATTCCAATTTCCCATTTAATACACCAGCTATTCAAAAGACCGGAATAATACGCCAACTATTTTGTTTGCCCAGTTTAATACACAAATTATCATTCATCTACCCATTTTACATGGGTTCGGTTACTTGTCGTTTAAGGTACCGTTAACTTTATTATTTTTAATTGAAAAACAATTTAAAATTATAAAAAATACAATAAAAAACAATTTTTTTTTAAAAAAAATGCAAAAAATCTGAAAAATTCTATAAATATTCTAAAATAAATCAAGAAACATACAGAAAATAAAAAGTAATTTTCTAAAGATTTTTCAATTTTAAAATTGAGCGAAAACATTTAAAATCTAAAAGACAGTAAAAAATCAAAAGCTTTTTCAAAGATTAAATAAATTGTAAGGAAATTTCAAAAAATTGTAAATAAATCCAAAAAATCAAAAATATTATCCTTCATAAAAATCAAAAATATTATCAAAAATATTTCGAAGAAATTAAATTTTAAAATTTCTTCAACTATTTTGTTTGCCCATTGTATATACTAGTTGAATAATTTGATAATATTTTTGATAATATTTTTATTCTTATGAAATATAATATTTTTGATTTTTTGGACTTATTTACAATTTTTGAAGATTTTGTTTACAATTTTAAATCTTTAAGGAATTTAATTATTTTTTACAATGAATTGGAGTTTTTATGTTTTGTTCAATTTCAAATTTTTTTCAAAAAATTTAGAAAATTATTTTTTACTTTCTGTATGTTTCTTGATTTATTCTGGAAATATTTTGAATTTTTTAGATTTTCTGTAATTTTTAAAAGTTTTTTGGATTTTTAATGTATTTTTAATCATTTTAAATTATTTTTTGGTTAAAAAAATAAAATTAATGGTGCCTGCAAGTAACCGAACCCGTGTAAATTGGTGAAATGATTGATAGTTTATGTATTAAACTGGATAAACAAAAAATTAATATATTATTTTAATCTTTTAAATAGTTGATATATTAAATAGGAAATTAGAATACAATATTAATATGAAATTTTTCCTATTTAAAATTCAATAATTTTAAAATCCATATATTTTATATGGCGCATGACATCACAAATCCTTCCAACATTTACGAATCTATTTCATTGGCATATAAGCCACCATCGGACATGTCCCCGGTGTTGCTTACACGATGAATCCAATAAACATATTTTTCTCACGTGCCCGTATGCGCGGCAAATGTGGCGTTATCTAGGCATCAATATGGATTCATTCTTTGCTCCCTCGGCATCATTCAATATGGGTATAAATAACCTTGTTGTTTCGTGCCTTAAGTTGGACGCAACCACACAACCAATGCTGCTTTGTTTCTGGACGCGGCATTTATGGAAGTCACGGAATGCTCTTGTTTTCTCACAAACAACAATTGCGCTACCTGAGCTTTGTGCACGTATAACTCGGGATACTCAAGAGTGGATTAGTGTGGTTCTCTCATCCACAAACAATCCCACTCCAACTCCTACTTCTTTCTCTACATCCCTTCGTTCAACTTCGTCTATAACTTGGACTCCTCCACCTCGGTCATGGGTTAAGTGCAATTTCAGTGCCGTTCATCGTCATGGTGCAAATCCGTCCGGCATCGGTTGGCTAGTCCGCGATGATCGGGGTAGTTTGTTGTATTATGGGTATTGCCGTTATGCGGGACGTCATAATCTTGCGGAGGCCCATTTTACATCTCTTCTATGGACCTTACAGTATGTAAGCGATTTAGGGTACACACATGTCATCTTTGAGGGGACAATGGTCCATTGATCTCTATTCTCCAATCATCCTCACTGCATCATAAGCTCGATCATTATCTACGCTCTTTCCGATCTTTATTAAGCCGGTTCTCGGATTGGCGTTTGCAATATCGTCCACGGCGCTTTAATACATGTGTTGCTTATCTGGCTACGATTTCTTTAGAAAGCTGTTTTGATGTTGTAATTCATAATATTGGCTCACTTACTCTATGCTTGTAAACAATGTTTCCATATTAATGACAGTAATATTGACGTTAAAAAAAAAAAAAATGCTTTACAACAGTTTTTACAGCACTTCGAGTGCTTAACCCATCGGTACGTTATTTAATCCGTTTCAAAATCGGCTTGATTCCTCCAATTTGGGGAAATTTAAGGTCTTAGGTTTTGTGACAGAGCTAGCTATGAGACGTGGGAATTACAGGAACCCTTGCTTGACTATGCATCAGCCATGGGCGTCGCTTCTAGTTCATGGTATCAAGCGTATCGAAGGCAGATCTTGGCCTGCGCCGATTCGAGGTATCAATCCTGATTTCTCTCGAATAATCCTTTCCCCGTGTCCGAAAGTAGCTTTTGAGATACGAGAAGTTGAATCTGAGACTTATATAACCTCTATTAGGTCGTCTGTGGATTCACGCTGCTAGTAAAATTCCTGACGAAGCTACAATCAAAGCAATGGAAGAATTTTACAAAGAAATTTACGCTGTTGACGGAATCACAGATGTTCAATTTCCTCAGCATTACCCAGTCTCCAGACTAATAGGTATTTACTAATCATGTTGAGATCTTGCATATTTGAAATTTTAATCTTCTATGGTAGAGTCTAAGTTAGACCTGATCTGTTGGTTTAGGATGTGTTGAGGTTGTTGGCTGTGTCACCTGCGATGAACTTCAGAACTGGGAGGCTTTATCTGATGGGGTAGAATATATTTCTTCTTCTTTTCGATCCTTTAAAATTGCAAAAGCTTGCTGACAGCGACAACCACACTGTTGTTGGTTTCGCAGTCGCTGCAAGCGATCTGTTGCTGTGTTGTTCGTGTGACTATCATTGAAAAACCTAGCGACCAGAAATTGCTGTCGCTGGTCTCAGTCGCCAACAACACCTATCCATGATTCAATAGTATAATAAGCAACCCTGGGCTGTTTTGTTTTTGTATAATAGGTGAGGCTTGAAGGACAAACCAAATTTTGCTGGCTATGTGAGAAGCCACAGGTGAAATTCAGTTCGTATTTTGGTTCTTACAGTTTTACTTGGATTAGCAATTTAAACATATGACTCAATGAATTGTTCCAGAAACTAATTATTCCATTTGAGATGCGCGGATACCAGGGCGTTTATAACTTAGAAAATAAGGTAATCTTGCAGTTCTTAAGTATTGGGGTTCATTGATAGCAGTTACTTACAGTATTTTATATATGTAATATAGATTTATGTGGCAGCAGCTAGAGGTCTTACACCTTCTCAAAATTCTTATGGGGTAAAATTCCCTCTTCCAGACCCGAAAGACCTGTTTTCGTTAAAACCTGGCTCTATTTCCTACACAATACAAGAGAAGAAACCACTCGAGACAGAACAGCTTACAAGTCTGACAGCTGCAATCGCGGCTGCAAGAGCAGCAGCTACACAATTTGCGAAAAAGGAACAAAGTCACGAAACTAATAATAGCGGTGATGACATAACAACAAACAAGAGCAAATATATTGAAAAAGATGCACAATACACAGAGATAGGTGAAGAAGGATGTAGTGGAACCAGTAACAAAGTGGAAGATGATATAGAATTGACAGTGAATTACAATGAGGAATTTAACAAAACAAGTGTAGACACAAAGAGAGAAGAGAGGAATACAAGTGTTGGTAAGAGAAGATTTGATCCTGGATCTGCCCGGGTATGTATAATTTTTTTTTTTTTTTTTACATTAGGTGCTTATTATTGTAAACATTGACTTTGTTAGTCTGTTTGGTTTCACTTCTGGAATTATCTCAGATTATGGCAGCTGCAATTAGGAACTTGAAGCCATCGTCTTGATCTACTGTCACAAGTTTGTACCATATTTTTGTTGTTTTTTAGTCACTAGGGAACTGACTTGTGCGGAAACAACATTTGTTTTAGGTTGAAACACAAAAGAACTTTTTGGTCTCTAATAAAATATGTTCATAGTTATTTTCAATTAAAATCTGCCTCAGTCGCAACCAACCTTTGTTGGTCTGTTTTTATTTCTTATACAAAAATGTATGCTAAGACTTTATTAGACTTGGGCATATCTTTCCCTGTTTGGGATCGTGCTGCTGGCGATTGCTTTTAACAGTAAAAATTAAAAAAGAAAAATTACTCTAATTTGTTATAAATGTATATATAAATATATACGTACGTAAGCAATGACGTTTTATATAAACATGTGGACTCCATCGTCACTATGCACGCACAGTAACTCCTAATAATTTTTCTATATATACGTTTACGAACGAACGTTGTAATACGTTTGAATTCATTTTCTCTTTTATAATACTCTCTCTCTAGCTTCCTCTCTCTTAGTTATCAGATCCAAGGAAATTCCCGGGTATAATATTTTCGTTGTTTTTATATTTAAAGTTTATGATAATTATTAAAGTTATTTCTAGTATATTATAACACGTTATCAGCATGATTGCTCTACAAATTTAGTTTTTATTATATATCTTAATAATGCTCAGTATCACAAAAAAAAAAATTATATTATGGAAAAAATAACAAAAGGACTCCAATTTGATTACCGTTAAACTAGATGATACCAGACGTCTTTTAGCCTCGTTACATTTTTATTTATTTACTTTTATACCGCCTATTATGGACGGTTTTACATTATTTACTGTCAATATGGATGTCCCAACACCATAATTTATTTACCAGTTAATATAGATGTTCCAACACCATAATATAACTTTGCCAATATGGATGTTCCGACACCATGATTTATTTTATGTTTATATGGATGTTTTAACACCAAAATTATTTATTGTTTACACCGCCTACTTATGGCTGACTTTTAAATTATTTATGTTTATACTTGGGATGGTAAAACCTACCGAGTTCTTATCTTTAATGCACTTACTTTATTCCTTAATATTTATTTATTGCTTAATATATATAACCCTCTAACATGAAAAATTGGTAAATTTATCTGATTGCATATTTAAAATTTCGGATTAATTTTATAACTCCTCTACTTTTACCAACAGTCACAAAAAAAATTTTCAAAAAATTTTCTACACTTTCCAACGGTTATGAACAATATTTTTTTTTTTATCTATAAATACACTCTCATTTCATTCATTTTATCTCATCAAATATTTTTATCTTCAATCAAACTACTTCTCAAGAAATTTC
>OVBE01003718.1:0-26018 GCA_900406425.1 Iberis pinnata
CAACGTCTTTGATTTTCTTGGCTAGTTTTAGGCCTAGATGAGGGTCATTACAATGACAGTCATCAGATTCAGAAGAGGTCGGAGTCTCAACCCAGTCCTTCTCAACCTTCAACTCTTTAAATTCGATCTCCTTCAGCTTTGCAGCGAATACCACCTGTTTTGCTTCCAACTGGACCTTCTTAGATTCAAGCGTTGATTCTCCCTTAAGCATACTATTGATCAGCTCCAGATTCCCTTTGATATGCTCAACCTGCAACAGTTTTTCCTAGTACACCCTTTCATTCACTACCTTACCCTTCAGCCAATCAATCCTCACAACGAACTTATCAATCAAAACCTTTTCCCTTTCCTCAACCCTCTCTGCCACCTCTTTTTCCTTTTTCTCGCACCCCTCATTCAGCTCAGCCGCAATGTTCTTCGCTTTTTCTTCCAACCTTTACTTCACGTTATCTATGGTGTACATCACCCTCATCCATCCTAGCTCTGTCCTTTTTCCTCAGCTCATCCTAGCTCTGTCCTTTTGTCTCACCGGAGATGCCATCTTTCGACGCTGGCAGCGGTGCTTCCCGCCGGCGTCGCCTTCTCTGCACTGTGTTATGCTTTTTTTACATGCTTTGCGTCTTTTTCTTCAACTTTTTACACCTTTTGCTCCTGAAACCTCGACAGCTCGCCGCGAGAGCTGACCAGCGCCATCATGTTCGGGGACTTCTCCTCATGCTTCTCGCCAATCTCCCTCTTTGTCTCCAAGGTCCACCTCCTCCTCCCTGTTACTTTAACTGCGCTTCTCCTCTGCAAGTCCCACTCTTTCTGCAGCCAGCTCACTCAGAGATTTACGAATCTGGGCTAACTCTTGAGTCATTGTTTCAAGCCTGTGTTCGTCTCCCTTGCTCAGCAGAGTCCCGGTATCATCTTCATCTCCCATCTCATTTCCCTGGTTCTTCCGTCTTCTCTGCGCGTGGTATTTTGAGACGTTGCAGAACCTCTTTGTTCCGACCAGAGTCTAGCCTCAAGGTAAGTCTCAACCCTTGGTGTAAGGATGAGATGCTTTGTATTAGATTTGGCTTCCCGAACTATCTTGGTTTTCCGAACTATCTCTTTCGCCGTAGTTGTTCTTTTCCAGTGAGCTCACAATCCGAAGCTTTAAGCCTTGGTACTCTGAAACCACTGTCGACAACATTTGCTTCTCCAGACCGAGGGCTGGCATTGGCTCTTGGAGATCTCATCAATGCGCAAGGATTTTACACAACTCAACGACAAAACTTCCTCTCTAATCCATTTGCTTATGACCAAAAATCAGTGTCTCCTCTTTGGATATGTTTTTGGACACTTAAGCAACATGTGGTTAGAGATTTCAGGAATTTTTTTAACTCTTTTACCATCCTTGAAGAACCTCTCCTCTCAGCTAGTTATTGCTATGGAAACGAAGCAAAGAACTGAAGCTAGTGAAAGATCACAATATTTCATTTAGTCTAGATGTTAAGTCAATATGTGATTTAGCTTTTCGGCAACTCTTCCTCCTCGCTCCATCTGCTAATAACCAAGGAGTATGAGATAATTCATCCCTATATTCTCAAGTGAATGAGCAGCTAGTGTTGCAGGATTTCAGGAAGTGTATGTCTCTATTGTTGCCTCTCATTTGGAGAGAAGAACCTTCGTCGGCCAAAAAGTCAAGAAGGGTTGGCTTATCCACTTCCGCATTGGAAACTCATGAAGAGACTCGTTCTGAGTCAAAAGAATCTAGAAGTGCATTAGCAAATCTAGAAGTAGTAATTGAGGACCGTCTTCAAAAGTCACATCTCAAAGTGATCATCTTCAAACTTATCAAGAAGTTAGATTTGAATTTTGACTCTTCCCTAGAAATGTTCATGTTCTTTGTCCAACCTTTTCTTTTGATTTGTTAGCTAAAACTAATATTCTTGGTTAATCATGGCTTACAAAGCCCTTTTTTGTTGTTATGGATTTGTCCAAGTTTTATGCACATCAAAATATGTATGATGTAGCCTTATCCTATGTAATCACTTAGTATGAAATGAAAACGTTGTGATAAAAAAAAAATGATATAGTATCACTTAACAGAAATACTAATTCTACTTTGACAGTGTTAATCAAAATTAACAATTAACTAATGTCGGGATTCAATTGGTCCAGTCAACATCTTCTTCTTCTTCTTAGCATCAATCACTTTCACTTCAGCTAAATCAAGAATAGGAAAGTTAATACCATAGGGATTAAACACCTCAGCATGGCTTAGCTTAGGGGATTCACCATGACAGTCATCAGATTCAGACGAGGTCGGAGTCTCAAGCCAGTCCTTCTCAACCTTCTTTAAATTAGATCTCCTTCAGCTCTGCAGCGAATACCACCTGTTTTGCTTCCAACTGGACGTTCTTAGATTCAAGCGTTGATTCTCCCTTAAGCACACTATTGATCAGCTCCAGATTCCCTTTGATATGCTCAACCTGCAACAGTTTTTCCTAGTACACCCTTTCATTCACTACCTTACCCTTCAGCCAGTCAATCCTCGCAACGAACTTATCAATCAAAACCTTTTCACTTTCCTCAACCCTCTCTGCCACCATTTTTTCCATTTTCTCGCAACCCTCATTCAGCTCAGCCGCAATGCTCTTTGCTTTTTCTTCCAACCTTTACTTCATGTTATCTACGGTGTACATCATCCTCATCCATCCTAGCTCTGTCCTTTTTCCTCAGCTCATCCTAGCTCTGTCCTTTTGTCTCACTGGAGATGCCATCTTTCGACGCTGGCGTCGCCTTCTCTGCACTGTGTTATGCGTTTTTCATGCTTTGCGTCTTTTTCTTCA
This sequence comes from Iberis pinnata, assembly GCA_900406425.1. Classification (NCBI taxonomy): domain Eukaryota; kingdom Viridiplantae; phylum Streptophyta; class Magnoliopsida; order Brassicales; family Brassicaceae; genus Iberis; species Iberis pinnata. Next base: position 2,820 of record OVBE01003718.1, read on the forward strand.
ACTTTTTACAACTTTTGCTCCTAAAACCTCGACGGCTCGCCGCGAGAGCTGACCAGCGTCGCCGTGTTCAGGGACTTCTCCTCATGCTTCTCGCTAATCTCCCTCTTTCTCTCCAAGGTCCACCTCCTCCTCCCTGTTACTTCAACTACACTTCTCCTCTGCAAGTCCCACTCTTTCTGCAGTCAGCTCACTCAGAGATTTACTTATCTGGGCTAACTCTTGAGTCATTGTTCCAAGCCTGTGTTCATCTCCCTTGCTTAGCAGAGTCCTGGTATCATCATCATCTCCCATCTCATTTCCCTGGTTCTTCGGTCTTCTCTGCGCGTGTTATTTTGAGACATTGCAGAACCTCTCTGTTCCAACCAGAGTCTAGCCTCAAGGTAAGTCTCAACCCTTGGTGTAAGGATGAGATGTTTTGTATTAGAATTGGCTTCCCGTACTATCTTGGTTTCCCGAACTATCTCTTTTGCCGTAGTTTCTCTTTTCCAGTGAGCTCACAATCCGAAGCTTTAAGCCCTGGTACTCTGAAACCACTGTCGACAGCATTTGGTTCTCCAGACCGAGAGCTAGCATTGGCTCTTGGAGATCTCATCAATGCCCAAGGATTTTACACAACTCAACGACAAAACTTCCTCTCTAATCCATTCTCTTATGACAAAAAATCAGTGTCTCCTCTTTGGATATGTTTTTGGACACTTAAGCAACATGTGGTTAGAGATTTCAGGAATTTTTTAACTCTTTTACTATCCTTGAAGAACCTCTCCTCTCAGCTAGTTATTGCTATGGAAACAAAGGAAAGAACTGAAGCTAGTGAAAGATCACAATATTTCATTAGTCTGGATGTTAAGTCAATATGTGATTTAGCTTTTCGGCAACTCTTCCTCCTTCCTCTGTCTGCTAATAACCAAGGAGTATGGGATAATTCATCCCTATATTCTCCAGTGAATGAGCAGCTAGTGTTGCAGGATTTCATGAAGTGTATGTCTCTATTGTTGCCTCTCATTTGGAGAGAAGAACCTTCGTCCGCCAAAAAGTCGAGAAGTGTTGGCATATCCACTTCCGCATTGGAAACTCATGAAGAAACTTGTTCCGAGTCAAAAGAATCTAGAAGTGCTTTAGCAAATCTAGAAGTAGTAATTGTGGACCGTCTTCAAAAGTCACATCTCAAAGTGATCATCTTCAAACTTATCAAGAAGTTGGATTTGAATTTTGACTCTTCCCTAGAAGTGTTCATGTTCTTTGTCCAACCTTTTCTTTTGATTTGTTATCTAAAACCAATATTCTTGGTTAATCATGGCTTGCAAAGCCCTTTTTCTTTTGTTATGGCTTTGTCCAAGTTTTATGCACATCAAAATATGTATGATGTAGCCTTATCCTATGTAATCACTTACTATGAAATGAAAACGTTGTGAAATTAAAAAAAATGATATAGTATCACTTAACAGAATTACTAACGCTACTTTGATAGTGTTAATCAAAATTAAAAATTAACTAATGTCGGGATTCAATTGGTGCAGTCAATTCTTCTTCTTAGCATCAATCACTTTCACTTCAGCTGGATCAAGAATAGGAAAGTTAATACCATAGGGATTTAACACCTCAGCAGGGCTTAGCTTAGGGGATTCACCATGACAGTCATCAGATTCAGACGAGGTCGGAGTCTCAACCCAGTCCTTCTCAACCTTCAACTCTTTAAATTCGATCTCCTTCAGCTCTGCAGCGAATACTACCTGTTTTGCTTCCAACTGGACCTTCTTAGATTCAAGCGTTGATTCTCCCTTAAGCACACTATTGATCAGCTCCAGATTCCCTTTGATATGCTCAACCTGCAACAGTTTTTCCTAGTACACCCTTTCATTCACTACCTTACCCTTCAGCCAATCAATCCTCGCAACGAACTTATCAATCAAAACATTGTCCCTTTCCTCAACCTTCTCTGCCACCACTTTTTCCATTTTCTCGCAACCCTCATTCAGCTTAGCCGCACTGCTCTTCGCTTTTTCTTCCAACCTTTACTTCACGTTATCTATGGTGTACATCATCCTCATCCATCCTAGCTTTGACCTTTTTCCTCAGCTCATCTAGCTCGAAAATCTTGGTCCTCAACCTACCATTCTCCTTAGTAAGCATCTCCTCTTTGTTGATAGCGTCCATAAGCTCCAAGAGGGTCTTTTCAGCATGAGCAGTAGTCTCCTCCACTAATTCAATACCTAAATTCCTTTTTTCCTTCTGCAATTCATCATCAAAATACATACCAATCAGTTAGCCCTAGTCGCAGTTTGCATCAAGAGAATTCCCTCGACTATGACCACCAAAGAAAGCGAAGGCTTTAAAAATAAATGGTTACCAAAGGCAAGAAATACCTCAGCGTGACAACGAACCCAGTTGATAGTATAATTTTTTAGTGTTTCTACCTCAGTTCCCTAATGCACTATCATTATGATTGCAGCATATAGGGTTATCAATCCAAATCAGGAGTAATTAACTCTCTAAAACATATGTGAATCTCATTTAGTCTAAGCCATAATAGAGTTTTGGCTTAATGTAAACATCCTAGATAAGCATTAAACATAAAATAAATAAAAGTCAACTGAAAGTAAAATATAGTAAAAGTCAACAGAAAATTGTAATATAAATCATGATAAAAGATTAAACAAATGGGCAAAGGCAATCGACTCGGGTGATGAAATGATATTCAATGATGATAATACTCACATTCCGGTGCTAATCCTTGGTCTAGAATTCCTTTAATTAGACTAATTCACTCTCATGGAACTAATCCCTCTCCTAATCATGTAACTATAAACAATCTCTTGGATAATCACATAATCTAGAGGCAATAAGATCTAATCCATAATAAACCACTAAACAAACTATAAAAAATCTCTTAGATAATATTATTTATCACACAATAGTTGGTTCAAGAATTTCATCGAACACCTTTTGACCATAATTTATCCTATGATCTAAACTTTAATGGCCAAACAAATTTAGCATTAAGAACACATATTGAATTAAGATCTAAGCTATTTAACTCCTAAACTTCATATTCAAACATCTAATCACCCTAATCTATCTAACCCATTTTCTTATGAATAGACTACTCAATAATCATGGATAAAACACAAATTCTAATTCTGAAATTGTGTTGAATCATGATTAGAAACAGGAAACATAAGAGGATTTACATTCAAAGCAAAGATCAAACTTCAAAATAAGCAAAGATTCAAAATGTTTACAAAAGTATTCTTAAGAGAAAAGGAGATTCAAATATAAGATAATATTTTAAGATCCTCAAAAACTAGGTTTAAAATGCTTAAATAGTAGTCTTAAAGTGTCTTGGGTTTACCCAAAAGCATGTGGGTTAACCAAATGAAAAATGGATAAAAATCTTAGTAAATACTTGAATTTTGACCCTTTACCACTCCATACCGGTCTCCAGTGACCGATACCACTTGCTCGGTATACCCATATCAACTTGATGGTACCGGACAACAACTTCTTCTGCGAGACAGTTTGAAGAGTCTTCAGTTCGGGGTCCATAACTATCATACTTTTGAAGCTATTATGACGTTCAATAGCTCTTTGGAAATTTGACTTAAAGGGCTACAACTCTAACAAAAGAGTCTTTCCTTAAATCGCATTGCAAGTTGGTGTAAAAGATGAATCTTTAGAGTGGCCAATTTGGAGCTTCGGATCTAGCAGATCACAGCTTTGCCAACTCATATCTTACAATTCTCTGGGGCATTTAAAGTCATTATTGGCTTTATGGAAAGCTTGAATGCATGGCTACAATATTCTTCAAGATGCCACGATGAAATTCCTATTGTAATATCTCCAAATCACTCGATCTTTAAGGCATGTTGGTTTGATCCTCTTTTAAGTCCATTTTTTAGCTCTTTTGCATCCAATTGATGCCTCTTTTGATTCCACTCACCTTCAACACTTAACCATGAAATGATATGCAAATGCAACCTATATGAGCCTAAATGAAAGTGAATCTACCTAGAATACAATCAAATCGAAAGGTAAAATGCATCAAAATCACACTACATCAACTCCCCCAAACTTATCATTTGCTTGCCTTAAAGCAAGAAAAAAGGTAAATAAGGAATATGGATTTTAAAGTGGGAACTAACTGCCAAAACTTAAACATAATTTTTCAAATGCAACATCCTAAAGAACCATTTTTTACCCTTCAAAGTGAAGTATCCTCAAACCCTAATATTTACCAATTCCTTACGTTCATTAATCATTCAAGTCCGGTCTCGCTTATGGAAGAGAGATCTAGTCCATTTTATTCGGTTTTAAGGATTTTTCGATGGTTGAAGTAGTTTCTCACATTTTAAGTGGTTTCTCTCAAATTAGTAATGGACATCATTAGGAAAAATCAAGGTAGAATCAAACAATTGATGCATACAAGATTTTCACCTCATCTAATGCTCTACACAAATCCCTTTGATGTTCTTATTCTATCCCATCCCACATTCTTTTACACTTAAAACTCAAACCACCAAATCTTCTTTTCTTTTCAAACTCTTTCAACTCAAAACATTAGCCTTCTTCTTTTCATTTCCAAACTACTAGGAGTTTTTATCTTTCGTTAATTATTTTTTTCTTTTAGGCACTTAGTCTTCCCTTTCCCCATTTAGATGCAAACTTTTCATTTTCTTTTTCTTTTCAATTTCTTTCACTTTCTAGGGAGGATTAGACTTTTCATTGATCAACTTTTCTTCTAAACTTTTTAGCTCATTTGGTACCCCTAGTGTTTCTTTCACTTAAGCTTATTCCCAATGCCCCTTAAACACAACCACACTTTTCCATATGATTCCCACAAACAATCACCTGTTCTAAACATTCCCCTACCTAGACTTTTTAACTTTAATATGAGGCTAACTCTAAGAGGCTATTTTCTTGTCGTTCAACTTCTATTTCATAGGTTTTTGCCCATGTATGCATTTTTTTGAAAAGGCCTCACAATAAAGAACAATGGGGGGCATTAAAGAAAAGTTTTGGATGATCAAGGGTGTGGTAACCATTCTTAAGATGAGTATTCTCATTTGGATTAACAAGAGTAGTAGAATTAGGCAAAGATAATCCAAATGTCAAGTGTTTTACCATGGTTAAGCATTTCAAATCCATAAGCAAGAGAATTAGATTCAATTAAGTCCAAATATTCATGAGATTGCTTTCAATTCAAGCAAGATTCTACAAGCACTATGAATAAAGTAGTCAATTCAAGCATGGATTTTACAGATTCTATAAGCGGTTCAAGTATTAATCTACTATTAGCAATATGTTACAATTCAAGAAAATAATCAAGAATCACAAGGCAATCCAATCATTGTTCCCTATGCATGTGTAACCTAGAATGAAACTAAATGCAATCTTTTTGAAGACTTTTGAAAAAATTTCGATTTGTACGGATTTTTATAAACCTTAAGTATTTACAATCCAAATACATGATAAGACCAAAATCAAACACAATGTCAGTTATGGTCCCTCCTCCAAACTTAATTCAACAGTCCCTGTGTGAAAGAAATCGAGAGTAGGAACCGAAAACCAAAAAAAGAAAAGGCATGAAATTATAGAAAAGGTGCGAAGCAGTACCTCGATTGAAGTTGGGCTCAAGGGATTGGATAAAATTTATTTACGAATTGAACCATCTTACCTTGTACCGGTTTGTTGTCAAATCTCATTTAGAACGTGCACAATTTCAACATCTAATTACAACCAAGAGTTAACATACCCAAAAACAAACTTTAAAACATAAAAAGAAACATTGAATTAAAATGATATGTACAAAAGATAATGATAGGTCTAGAATTGACTATACTGCAGATAACATATCACTATAGTACAATAAAGGGTCAAATCCACAGAGACCAGACAGTACAACTTTCAGTTTAATCTCAAATCAAGCTAAGATGGAGTAATAAGATGATTGTATCAGAATCAAAGTGATAATTAAATAAATGGTTTTAAACAATAAGCTAAAGACGTTAGGCATTAGGGAAATCCATAGGTATACAAGTTTAAAAGCCAGAGTGAATATGTAGGATTTTCTTTGAAAATAGTTCTCAGTATAAAAGCCATAAATAGAATAATCTCCTCTCGCGGTATTAAACACTATGCTCGAATTATCAGAAACAAACTCTCGCTGTATCTAACTAATTCGATCATGCAGTAATGTTCATATTAAATTTTTCATAAGCATTTAGGAAAATACTCTCTCAAGCAATACCACTTATTCATATGTATTAGTTCGGGTTTCTAAACCAAATCTCTTTGTATTTATTAACCTATTATCATGAACTAGGTGATTAAGCCAATTCAAGCATTAGGCACAAATCTAGACTAAGAAACTAACAAATTCAATCCTTTATGATAAACCTTAACATTCAAACCTGGTTTCCTTAGGAAACCCTAAAACCTAACTAATAAACTATTCAGACATTGCAAAATATACACAATTCAATATCAGAGAAGAACACATAATTAAACAAATAAAATAAGTATAGATTGATAACAAGGTTCATAAATTCTTCTCCAAATATAGGGTTTAGGAATTTCTTCTCCCTCGGTAAAAGCTCTAGAGTTGTAAAAAAAGTGTAGAATAAAACCTAAGTCATAAAGCTTTTATAGTGTAAAAATTAAAATAACTAAAAATAGGAAAACAAGATAGGCTTGAGGACTTGAGTGAAAAATTTTAAAATCTTCTAATTCTTCTCGGGTAAAGGGATCGATCGATCATTCTTCTTTTTTCTTGATCGAGCTCTTGTTCCGAAACTTTCCGTGAGCAAATGCCCGATCGATCCCTTAAGGGATCGACCGATCTTTATAACATGTGACATTTTTTGTAATAAGTGCACGATCGATCCCTAAAGGGATCGATCGATCTCTTCGTTCTGTCACTTACCTAACTTCTTCTAATTTGCTCTGAAATGCATCATTTTGCTCCAAAATGACCTGAACACCTAGAATCCTGAAAATATACCAAATTTGCAAGGAAAACCTTTGGAATAATGCAAAATAAATGCCTACTATTATGCATTAAAACCGAGTAGTATCAGATAACATGAGACTTCCTTCCAAGTGAGCTTGTTTTAAGTCTCTAGCTTGACTTGGGAACACAACTTTCTAATCATAAGAATCAAAAGGTTGAGTCAATGCACCTTTACTCCTTCTCCTATTAGTGCAATAGAAAATGTACACAAATAAATACAGTGGTGCCCATAACAAAAAGACACAAATCGGGGGAAAGGAGTGCACGATAAAGGTGGCATGTGTCATGAATTGTTCTTTGATTACTAGATGCTCGCGAGGTTCAAATGAATTAGAAGGAAAGATCAAATCAACTTCAGGTTTAAATGAGTTCAACACAAAGTAATCAACTTCATTTCTATTAATCATGTTGAACACATCATTATCACTTCTATAATTCATCTCATCCTTAGGAATTTTTAAATCATTCAATATATTATCTATGTCAAGCACATCTCCAAAACAAGACTGTTCAAGAAGTGGATTAAGCTCCCTATGAATTAAAAACCATAATTCGAGATTATAGATGTCATAACATACTCCATCATAATCCCTAGTAAGGTTTTCAAACCTCGAAGTAGCTAGCTTCTTAGAAATACAGATAAATTTATAATATTGATCAAGAAGCATGTGTGTATGCAAACTAGAACTCACATCATCACTACTAGGCATGTAGCAATTTTCATTCACATCAAAGTCAGAGTTTAACTCATGTGTACCTTCTAGTTGGCATGGTGGAACCCACTCTATTACGTCTTTGAGTCTATGAGCTACTTGTATCTCTCCAAACGTGAGCTCTCTTCCCTTAAGTATTGCTCGGTGTGCGATGTGATTAAGTCGAATCATAATAGCTAGATGACTCCTTGCCATTGTTGGAGCTTCTTTTTCATGATGAGCCAACTCTACTCTTTGTTCAGAAGTAAGCACATTCTCATCAAATGGTGGGTCCTACTCATATTTCTCCTCCTCAATATCCTCTTAAAATGTGTCATCATTTAACTAATTATTGTAATCCATTTACATCACTCTATCTCAAAGTCACTAAAAAGTAAAAAAGCTTAGTCCCAATAAAATTCAAAGTGTTATTGGTTAATCGAATTTCTGAATTGGCAACGACACCAAAATAATAGTAGGATTTTCAGTGTTTCTACCTCAATTCTCTAATTCACTATCATTATCATTGCATCTTATAAGGATATCAATCCAAATCATGAGTAATTAACTCACTAAAACCCTAAATAAGCATTAAATATAAAATAAACAAAAGTCAAATGAAAGTGAAATATAATAAAAGTCAACAGAATTAAGCAAAGTCAACAGAAAATTAGAATGTAAATCATGATAAAAGACTAAGCAAATGGGAAAAGGCAATCGACTCGGGTGATAAAATGATATTCTATGATGATAATACTCACATTTCAATGGTAATGATTGGTCTAAAATTCCTTTAAGTATACTAATTCACTCTCGTGGCACAAATCATTCTCATAATCATGCAACTAAAAACAATCTCTTGGATAATCGCATAATCTAGAGGCAATATTATCTAATCTATGATAAACCACTAAACTAACTAAAAGAAATTCTTGGATAGTATCCTTTAGCAAACAGTATTTTGTTCATAAATGTCATCAAACACCTTTCAGGCAAAATTCATCCTATGATCTAAACTTGAATGGCCAAAACAAATTTATCATTAAGAACACCTACTCAATGAAGATCTAAGCTATTTAACTCCTAAACAACATATTCAATCATCTAATCACCATAATCTACCTAACCTATTTTCTTAGGTATAGAGTACTCACTAATCATGGATCAGACACAAGTTATAATGATGAAAATATGTTGAATCATGATTAGAAACATGAAATATAAGAGGATTCACAATCAAAACAAAGATCAAACATCAAAATAAGCAAAGATTTTTAATGTTTACAAAAGTATTCTTAAGAGAAAAAGAGATTCAATGATAAGATAAGATTTTAAGTTCTTTAATAACTAGGTTTAAAATGCTTAACTACTAGTCCTAAAGTTTCTTGGGTTTACTTCAAAAACATGTGGGTTAATGATAGGCTCATGATTTTAATCATAAATCTACACTGCAAAGAACAGAACTTTGTATTATCGTAAATGGTCGAATTTTACAGAAACCAGACAGTATGGCTTTCAGTTAAATCTTGATTCTAGCTAAGACAGAATAAAAGGGTGTTCGTAACATAGTTAAAAGCATAAATAAAAAGAGGATGTAAATCAATCAACTAAAAGCGCCAGGCGTTAGAGAATTCCACAGGTATTCAGGTTTGAAGCTCAGGTTAACATGTAGGATTTATTTTGAAAATAGTTCTTAAATCAAAAGATAATAATAGACCAATCTCCTCCTGAAGTATTAGATCTCTACAATTGAATTACTAAATACAAACTCATGTCGTATTTAGACAATTCAATCATGCAATGATTTCAGATTCGATATGTTCATAAGCATCAAAGACAATACTCATGCAAGCAGAGACACTTATTCATTTAGACTAGGTTAGATCTCTAAACTAAATCCATTTGTGCTTATCAGTCTAATATCAATGAACTAAATGGCCAGTTTAATTCAAGCATTAACAATAATTCTAGACTAAGAATCTAACAATTTCAATCTTTTGTGTTAAACCCTAACTATCAAATCCTGTTTTTCCTCGGAAACCCCTAAAACCTAACAATTAAACTACTTGGATATGGAAAAACAAACACAAATCAATATAAGAGAAGAACACATTCAAAAAGACCAAATCAATATATTAAAGAGAAAAGAATTCAGAATTCTTCTCCAAAAGGTTGGAATCCGTCTCTCTATAAAAGCTCTGAAGAAATAAAATTAAGCCATGTCTTTAAAAATAAAACAAGGAAAAATAAAATAAAACCAATAAGGAAAAGTCTTGATGAGTCTTGAGGGTATAACTGTAATTTTGGATGATTTTTAGTGATTCTCGGGTGCAGGGATCAATCGATATCATTAGGGATCGATCGATCTCATTAGGGATCAGTCGATCTCATTAGGGATCGATCGATCTCTTTTCACACTTCTACACACTCTTCTTCTGCGAGACAGCTTGACCAGTCTTTATTAAAATTGTCATATCTTTTGATTGCACCTATTAATTGACTTCAAACCACTTCCATATGAAAGCTAACTCATGTGGCTAACTTGTGTCAAAATTTCATATCAATCCATCCATGGTATCATTTTCAAGCATTGGTAAACTTTTGACCTTTTTGCTGGATTTTGCATCTGCATATGCCAATTTGCATCCATTTTGTGCACAAATCCATCTTTTTGCTCTAGAATGTCCCAAACACCTAGAAAGCTAAAAATATGCCAAAAATACATGGAAAACACTTGGATAATACCAAATAGCAAGTATAAATACTCACTAAAAAGAATTAAAATCGAGTGATATCAGTTAACCCATACCGGCATCCATTGACCAATACCACTTGCCTGGTATACCCATATCAACATGATGGTACAGGACAACAACTTTTTCTGTGAGAAAATTTGACCAGTCTTCAGTTCGGGTCCATAACTCTCTCACCTTTGAACTACGATGACGTTCATTAGCTCTTTGGAAAGATGACTTAAAGGGATACGACTTTGGTGAAAAAGTCTTAAATCGCATTGGAAGCTGGTGTAAAGGATGAATCTTTAGAGTGGACAGTTTGGAGCTTCAAACCTAGCAGATCACAACTTTTCCAGCTCATATCTTGCAATTCCCTGGGGCGTTTAAAGTTATTTTTGGCTTTTTGGAAAACTTGAATGCATGGCTACAATATTATTCAATATTCCATGATGAAATTCCTATTATAATATCTCCAAATCACTCAATCTTTAAGGCATGTTGGTTTGATCCTCTTTGAAGTTCCTTTTTAGCTTTTTTGCATCCAAATGATCCATTTTTTATTTCACTCACCTCAACACCTAAAACATGAAATGATATGTAAATGCAACCTATATGTGCCTAAATTAAAATGAATCTACCTAGAATGCAATCAAATTAAAAGGTAAAATGCATCAAAAACACAATATATCTCCAGTTCGCATATTTCTTCTAAAAAATCAACATCTTATGATCGTACACCCTGGGTCCCTCCAACCTTAGCCTGGACATCAGATCAGCACAGAGGTCTCCATCGCCGACCATTGAAACTTGACATAGATGGGAAAAGTTGAAAGAGAAACCCCTAATTTTATGTGACCCTACTGGTGAAGTTTATAGAGGGCGGCTCTTCTTGTACGACTTCTTAGCGGAAGAAATCTCCCTATATTGAATGTTGTGATGAACAGGGGGCGGGTGAGCTGAAGCCTTAGCAGTACTGCTAATGTTACCATGAGGTACCCCACCTCTACAAGAATCAGAGACCTCAATCATCTCGACATCCTCAGTTAGGCTTTCCACCAGGGTAGGAATTTCCAACTTCTTCCAAGGGTCCCTAGAACCTGGGCCATTTTCCAACTTCTTCCAAGGGTCCCACGAACCTCGGCCACTAGGGAAATTAAAAAAAACCCTAGATAATTAAAAGGAATAAAGTTCAGAATTTTTTTTACCTTGTCAAATCGATGAGAGAGAAGCAGCATTTGAAAATGGAATGGGGAAAGACGGTTCCACACAATTGAAACAAAAGAAAAACGATGATAAATGCCTTGGAAATAATAGACCTCCTTTTGTAGGTATAATTAGACCTAGCAGAGCCTGATTTTGAATTTCAAAGTTAAAAGAGGAGATTTTATTGCGCCAAGAGATATTAATGAGACTGTTGGGATACCCTAGAGTAATTATCCTAAAAAAAAGAATCAAGTCAACCAAATCCAAATCAAGAACAAATCAATTCATATCATAATAGCCAATGCAGGATCAAAGTTAAAAGGTCTTGAAGATCTCATCTACTCCATAATATTTTTCAGCGCGAAACACTAGACTCTTCGTAGAGGTTTAGCTTGTTAAAGAATTTTTTTCAGCTCAAAATCATGTTGAAGATTTTTCACCTGAGTATTTAAAGGTCACCCAATACGCTAGATTCATTGGAAGACTTGGAGGCTAATATGTTGGTGTCGAAACTCTCTCAGCAAAATTTCCTCTTATTTACAGAGCTATGATGCAAAATGTTAAGTACTTAAAAATCTGAGGAGGATATATTATGAGAATATTCGACATGAGTAAATAGGAGAGAAGTCTGAGCATTCAGTACTCGATATGACGAATGTGGAAGAAGAGATAGCCTAAGCAAGGAAGGACCAAGTCGTAACCTCTCCGAGTTTTCCGGGATACGGCGAGATCGAGGGACCATAAAAAGTTGAACTCAGCGAGAATATCCTAACATAACCGGAGTAGATTAAAAAGAGGAATAGAGTTAGTTAGAAGCATTTTATTCTCTTGGAGAATTTTTGATTGATAACTTGTACGCGAGCTCAGGATTATAATCATTTGGATGATTAATACAAATTTCTATTATCATTTAGTTTGAGGTCTGATTCTTCTCTATTAAACGAAAATATACGAATTCCTCATAAAACCTTTGATAAATCAGTTTTGTGGATTCTGACATCCACATATTTATTGAAAGGTTTAAGTCTACCATTAAGAGTGTAAACTAAAGATCATAATGTCACTCTAGATTAATCAAGAAGTGATTTATAACACCATACCTCAAAAACCCACAATACAAAGACTAAATCTTTGTAGATAAACAAAAACTCACAAAATAAATATTGAATATATGTATAGTATTCTGCTTAATCAAAGATTACCTAGTATAGAGGACGGATCTACAAAAAAATCACAAAAAGGGTGGAACGACCATTCTACCTAGTCAGGTTGTTCCACAACTTCAGTATAATTTATGAATCATTTTGGAACGATCGTTCCAAACTAGCACGGTCGCTCCAAAATGTTTCAGGAACTATAGGAAACATTGTGGAACAACCGTTCCAATTTATAACGATCATTATGTATAAATAACAAAAATTTAAAAGAAAGTAGTTTTAAGAAATTATTAAGGGTAAAAGAGATCTAAATTTTCAAAAAAGTTTAGTTTATAAAGTAGTGTAATAAAATGTTAGTTCCACAAACATAAGAAAAAAAACCTTTTAGATAATTCTCTCTTATATCCTTTGGAATATCTTTTAACGGATCTTAAATACGATTTCTAGATCGAGATTATATTAAGATTTTTTTCAAAATTTATTTCTAGGAGTATATTCATAGAAAAAATTTGAATCCTAGTCTGTAAAAAAGCATTCAAGGAAAATATATTTATTCAGTTTTAAGTGAACAATTAAGAAAATGACAAGTGCCACTAGTTGAAGTGATTAAGTCCTAAACCTTCTTACCAAGATGGGGAGTTTGACTACACCTCTTCGCAAGTTTGCGGTTAATCTCCGCTTATAAATGGTTTAAAGACTAACTTGACAGGCGACAAAAACTAGTGAACAATTAAGATAACAAATCACCATAAAGTCTAAAATTAATATACGTTAATATTAAATATGGTAGGTCCAAATAAACAAATCACTCATCTAACACTTCCTCATATACCGAATTGTGGGAAATCAATGATGATGAAGAACAACCAATTTACAAACTTTGGGTTAAGTATCTTTACCCAAAGAATCAAATTGGATTATTATTTAATTTATAAACAAAACACAATAAATTACAATTATATTCCTCTCTCACGTTATGGTTAATGACAAATCTGAAAATGTCGTTAGTAAACTACCTTTTGGTTAGTTGATGCCCAGAAAGGTGAATCTCCCCATTCTTATTTTTCGAAGACTTGATGACTTTCTTTCAAACATGTCTTTAATTTACTCGGTAATGTTGTTGGTGTGCCTATCCTCCGTCCTAGTTAGATGAGATGGACGTACACTATCCATAGTATTCAAGTAAGAACAAATGAATATATATTAAGCAATAACTTAGAACTGACGGATTCGGCTAGATCTGTCGTCTTCCAGTGAGAGAGTAGTGATATATTGTGTTTTTGATACATTTTACCTCTTTATTTGATTGCATTCTAGGTAGATTCACTTACATTTAGACACATATAGGTTGCATTTGCATATCATTTCATGTTTCAGGTGTTGAAGGTGAATGAAATCAAATGAGAGGTCAGTTGGATGCAAAAGAGCCAAAAAGGAGACTTAATAGGGATCAAAACAACAAGCCTTAAAGATCAAGCAAATTGAGAATTTTGCAATGGAAATTTCATCATGGCATCTTAAAGAATATTGTAGCCATGCATTCAAGCTTTCCAAAAATCCAAAATCACCTTAAACGCCCCCATGAAATTGCAAGATATGAACTGGAAAAGTTGTGATCCGCTAGATTCAAAGCTCCAAACCATCCACCCCAAAGATGCATACCAACTTTCATGGCAAATTAGGGGAAGACTCCTTCATCAAAGTTGTAGTCCTTTGAGTCAGATTTCCAAAGAGCTATCGCATGATACCATTACTTCAAATATGATAAAGTTATGGACTCCAGCGCTCATAACGTTTTGGTATACCAGGCAAGCCAAACCGCACTAAACAATTGCAAAAACAAGAGACTGGTACCGGTTTGTTGTACTCATCAAGCCAAACCGGTACTGATGCAAAAACTCAATATTTTCAATACTTTTTCAAGTCTTGACTCATTTCCAATTGGGTTAACCCAATGCCATTTTTAGGAGACTATATAAGCTTTTTAAACTAAATTTTAGAGGATTATTTCATCTTATCTATAAATCTTTTATTGTGTGAAGAACTCTGTAAAACTCTTTAAATCTTTGTGTTTATTGAGTTTGATCTCTGGTTTTGATTGCTTTGATTTTTCAAATCTTTTTCTAATCATGATTCAACACATCTCTAACCTTGGATTTTTTGTTTTCTCAATGATTAGTGAGTAGTTCTTCGTAAGTAAATGCGTTAGGTAGATTAGCGTGATTAGATGATTGAATATGATGTTTAGAATTTAGATTTCATTAATCTTGATTTAGTAGATGATCTTAATGCTAGATTTGACTTGATCCGTTGAATCTAGATCATAGGATGAGTTGTGCCCGAAAGATGTTCGATGAAATTCATGAACCGATCATTGATTACTAAATGAAGCCTAGTTAAGAGATTGTGTTAGTTAGTTTAGTGGTGTATAATTATGTGATTATCCAAGAGACTGTTTTAATAACATGATTAGAAAAATAATTAGTGCCATGAGAGTGGATTAGTCTATTAAGGAAATCTTACACAATTGATTAGCATTGAATGTTAGCATTAAACATCATATGATATCATTTGATCACCCAAATCAATAACCTTTACCCTTTTGCTTAGTTTTTAATCTTGATATTACATTCTTAATCTTTATTGTCTTTTGTTTAATTGTGTTGACTTTTGTTGACTTTTAGATTTATGCATGATTAAGTATCTAAAAACCAATCAATCTTAATGGCTTAGACTACATATGATTCTCTTAGGTTCTAGTATGTTGATTGAATCTCTGAATTGGATTGATATCTTAAGTACTATAATGATATGATTACACTTGAGAAATTTGCTTAGACATAGAATTTCCAAATTCGTGTTTATCAAATTGGCGCTGATGCCATTTCAGGATCTCGATTAACCATTAGAACTTTGAATTTGTTTGGGACTAAGCCCAATTTCATTTCAGTTACTAATTTCTCTACTTGCTTAGCTTGTGCATTCTCAGGTGTTTGTATTTAAAGATGGAGCGATAAACAAGGACTATTGGAACCAATGACGAGCCTATGGCCATAGAGACGGAATTAGATCACCTCCTATTGCTACCCCCAACTTTGAGACCAAGTCTAGTATCATCAACATGATCAAAAGTAACAAGTTCCATGGTCTACCTATAGAAGATCCTCTTGACCACTTGGACAACTTTGACATGTTGTGTAGCACGGTAAAGATTAGTGGAGTCACCGAAGATGCCTTCAAGTTGAGGTTGTGTCCCTTCTCTTTTGGAGAAAAGGCTCATACTTGGCAAAAAAATCTACCAAGTGCCTCCATAGAAACTTGGGAAGCTTGTAAGAAAGCATTTCTCTCTAAGCTCTTCTCTACAACAAGAACCACACGCTTAAGATATGAGATCTCGGGTTTTTTGCAAAAAGGAAACGAATCATTTGGTGAAGCTTGAGAAAGATTCAAGAGCTACACCCTCCAATGTCCACATCATGGATTTTCAAATGAATGTTTTCTTAGCACGCTATGTAGGGTTCTCTTACCCAAGTATAGGATGATGTTGTACACCGCTAGTAAAGGTAACTTCTTTGGTCAAACCGAATCCGATGGAATGTTGCTTGTTGAAAATCTTTCCTAAAATGACAGAAACTATGGTGAGGATTATGATAGAACGATTCGTGATTGTGGAAGTGTAAGGGATGCTTGTTACAAGAAAGATATCAAATCACTTGAAGAAAAGTTGAATACATTTATCATTTCTCAACAAAGAGCGGTTAATTTTGTAAGTGATGTTGAAGAGGAATACCAATCCCAACAACAATTCTTCACCAAAAAAACTCAAAGTTTCTCCAATCCTCCGGAAAATCAACATCAACAAACTTTAAGTATGTTCCCGATTTCTTATGGATTTAGTATACTGATTCATACGGTTCAATAAATAAATTAGTTATCTATGAAATTTTGTTGAAAATATCAACAAGTAGCAGACAAAAAATAATTTATTTTCAATTTTATATACTAGAGTCACAAATGGAAAACCATTTGTTCCATAAACTAAAATTATTACCTCCGAAATTTTGTTGATCAATTAACAAGTATCAGACAAAATAATAACTTATTTTTCATTTAAAAAAAATTACTACGAATAATATGAATCATTTCTCGTTTACTTAATGGCGTTAGACACGCTAAACATATGGATTTTTTCTCAAAGAACAAAATTCATATTAGTATATTTATCAAAATCAAACACATATATTCAAGATTAATAGCTTGGCAATTTACGGAAGTGAATAAATCACAGTACCAACTACATTAAAATTTCAGAACATAAAAAAAAAAATTAAATCAACAATTTAATTTAACAAATGTCAAAATCACTTTAGAAAACAAAATACCAAAGCAATAATTGGGCCTAAAAACGCCAATTAAATAGCAAATACAAAGTGAATTCCCTCAGCCGATTACCCGTCGGAAGAAGATGCAACAAACACATATCCAATTTAACTAAATTATATATAATTGCGCTAATTAGCAAGAGCATATAACGATCAAAAATATGTGAACTACTTCACATAAACCAGTAGGAGAGATGATCTTAAATCTTTCTAAAATGATAAATCAATTCAATATTCTCCATTAATGTGCATCATTCATTTGAGCATAACTTGTGCTTATCAAAAGTTTCACAATATATCAGTTCCGTTAATGCAATAAGCATAAACAAAATTTTCATAATTAAGATTGTAAGAACGCAATATCTACGACACGAGCGGCTAATATAATTATAAAATATTATATACGAAAATCAATAGTTAGATAATACAAGACATGAAGTAAGAATGAGATTTGCAGAGTCGAGATGAATCTCTTTTCTTAATTATGAAAACACCCCATAGTGTGACGGTTATATGGCGCTCCAAATTCTAAGAATATAATCCAATGAATATTGTTTTGTGTTGTATTCTCTAAAAGCAAGAAGAAGATGTGGGAAAACATTATATTTTGATCTTTTGAACATGTGTATTTTGTTGTCTTCCAAAAACTCTATTTTATAGAGAAAAAAAAAATTTTGAAATAAAGTCACCACCATAATGGAAACAAAGTCACCTATTTCTTCTTTTTTTTTTTTAATATCATAACAGGGTTGACAAAAAAAAAATTTAGCAAAATGGAGAACTAATCACCATTTCAGCTGTTACTAATTAAATGGGGAATATATTGTTTTAACTAAGTCAAATACAATAATATAGTTTATGGATTTGCTTTGTTTTGTTAATCAACACAAACATTTAAAAAAAAAAACAAGAGTCTCCTCTCCTTTCCTTCTCTATCATCTGCGCCCCAGCATAAGTGAAGATCGGCCGTGTCAGAGTTAACGGAGGCGTACGGGGCTTCAATTGGTAGCGTCTAGTTATTTTTCTCGTGCACCAATCTCATTGGTTTACGTCTCCCACTCCTATGGCGGCGGTTCCTGGTGGGCCTTCAACTATTGATGGTCTTCTCCTCGATTTTTTCATCCGAAGCCGCAAAACACCAGCGAGGCATCTTGGGTTACAGGTCTCTTGGTCCTATTTTGAAGCGGCGGGTTGATCCTTTCTTTTGGATCGTTGCCGGAAAAGCGACCTTCGGATCTCCTTTTTCTGGTAGTTGTTCAAAGGTTTGTCTACCACCGTTTTCTTTCTCCTTCCTCGGTGGTTCTCTCCGCTCCATACATGTTGTTCGGGTTCCTCTATATGTGGGTAGATTTTATATCTGGATATGTTTTGGATTGCATCGTCGGCAACCGGTTCCCTTTCTCCGGTTGTTTCCGCAATACGGGCGGTGTGCTTAGTGTATCGGGTTCTCCGATCTACCTTGTGGGTCTTCTTCGTCCTCAGTCCTCCCTACTGGTTTTTTTCAATGTGAGGTTCACGGCTAAGTCCCCATCCCCGTTTTGTTTCTAAGTTAAGGCTTTGTTTCTTAGATTTGTTGGTTTGCAGGTTCATTGTGTTGAAAGGTTCGTTTTTCTGGTGGTAATGAATAATTTTAGTTTAGAGGTTGTTTTGGGTCGTTCTTTCCTCGTCGGGTTGGTCTTCGTTTGTCGTCATCTTGTTGTTGTGGTAGAATGACTAGGTTGTCTAGCCTTCTTCTCGATTAATCTGCTTGTAGGAGGGGTATTTTTCGGCCAGCTTTCCTACCCATCAGTTTTTTGTTCGGTTCTCGTTGCCTCCGACTGGTGCTGGTTCATCATCTTCATTCGCCGCGTTTTTCCATTTGGTTTCGTCTCTTCGCGTTTGTGCTTCTAAAGCTGTTTAGGTCAAGGGTCCTCATCTTCGCCTTGGAAGCTGTGAATTTCAAGAGTCCTTTCTCAGTCATCTCTGGAAGTTAGGTGCAAGATGCACTATAAGTTTCATCCAGAACCAGCTGTCGTGACCAGCATCTTCTTTCTGAGCCTCTTCTTCCACGCAAAGTAAGTCTCGTCTCCTAGGTGGTCTTTCGCCATCTTTGTAAGAATGCGCCTTTGTGGTAAGCCTTGCGTGTTTAAGCCTTGCATGTGTGTTTCTTCTTATTATTTTTGTTTTTTATTTTTAATGTTTGTTTTATTGTGTGTGTTTTGTATTGTTTAACCTAGAAAGAAAAAATCAACACATATATGAGCTATAATGTCTAATTAACATAATCAAACCCAAACCCAAATCCAAAACTAAATGCCCAAAGTGAGTTTGTAAAACCTTTTGGTATTTAAGTGATGATTGGCAAGTGCTGTGAATTTATATTTCTTACTGTAGAAAGTTGGTTGTAGGAACTATTGTTGTACTTTTTATTTTTTGTTGTAGGATTTTGGCTTTAGGAATCTTGGTTGTAGGCTTTCAAAATAAAATTATGATTGGCAAATATCAGTGTTGTAGACTTTTTTGCTCTGTAGAGCCAAAAAAATATTCAAAGCTGAAATACTAGTGCTCTGGACTTTTTGCTCTGCAAACCCAAAGAAACAAACAAAATGAAATACATTGCTTTAGAAATCAAAAATCTCCACAGAACTTGATTGGTGAAAACTTAATACTTTAGAAATCAATATGGCTCTGCAAATATTCTAAAGCACTTACCAATCACCACCTTAGTTATATATTTCAAATTTACCGAACTGTTCACTTTTAAACTCCATTTTTCCAATTTTGACGTGTGCGTACATGGAAAATGGTCTTTAACCATTTTGTCAAAAACGAGTTCTAACATATGATGAATGTAAAAATTTATGTTTTGTTGTTTTGGGAAAAGATGTAAGAGGATTAAATCTCGATATACAAATGTAAACCTTATTAAAAAAAATTAAAAAAAAAAACTTACAAGTTCGTTTTCACGCTTCTGGAAGCTAATCCCTCTTGCATTGTGTGTAGCTGGACCTTTTATTGCGATGTTTGCTTTTTCTATTATTGGATTTAGTAGTATGCGTTGAGCCTAGTAGACATGCGACTCTTTGAAGACCTCCTTATTAACATCCTTTGGAAATTTCATTTTTAATCACTTTTGCTTCAAGTCATTCATGTTTTTTTTTTTGTTAAAAATTTTACTATTTAAAGCTTATAAATTACAACCAGAATTAGACAAATATAAAAAACTGAAATTTCATGCCCAAAATCCAAGCCCACTAACCCCTTACATCAAAAACTTAAATCCACTAAAGTTAATCATAAACATGGTTTAGGAAATAAAGCAAACTAAGAAACTATAGCCACCGTCGGTAAGTCTAGACTGCAGATACTACCGGAGCTTCCCCTCCAGCGGCCGACTTGCCGTTAGTGGAAACTTGAAGCCCAAGAGCACATAAAGACATTACCGATGTATTAGGTCGCCACCTTTTGGTAAATATGTCGTGAACTTCCCTAATTAATTCATAATTTCAATTGAACTCCTTCTACCAAATATTATGACTTTACATTAGTTTTTAATTTATAAAGAGTATATACTTTTTTGTATCACAAAAACATAAAAATTGTCACACTAAATGTTTTGAAAAATATAAAAATTATCATAAACCATACAAAACTATGAAAACTCATACAAAATATTTTTAAGTATATCCTTTTTAGATCTGAAAGTTAATAAAAATTAAAATATTTGAAGCTTATAAAAATATAAATTTATATTATATAATCATTAATAATAATTATAGAAATACAAAGTTCATATAACTCAACAATAATTCATCAAAGCATAATAAATTTCCAAAATAAAAAATCATTAAATTTTTTTTTGTCACATTAATCTCTGGACCACAATGGGCCGGCCCAGTAACACATACTCCATAAATAGGAGAAAATGCACTCGCTATGCAAGCGGCCAGGTTCGATCCCTGGTCTAATAACTAGGCAACAGAGGCAGCACACCACTAGGCCACTTGCTCCTTGTTCATTAAATTTTAATTTAAAAAAATAAAATCTAACACTAATAAACGAAAATTATCGTTTGGATTAAAATTATATCTAACACCTAACCTAATAAGTTTCCATAAACAAAAACCTATACTATACAAATCTAAACTACTAACAAATGAATCTAAGCGACGAAGAAGAAGGAAACTTACATTTGTGTGATTGAATTGTGAAAATTTTACACTTATATGTAGAAAAAGAAAAGAACAACTATTGATACCTATAGAAGAAAGAAAAAAAAATGCATAAGGAAAACAAAAAGAAAATCAGATCTCCCCGTGCGAAAGCCTCGGCTCCTCCGTCATCCCCTCCTCTTCGTCGGCCCTCTTCCCCTCCAGCACCCTCCGGTCATCAATCTGCTCCCTCTATCGATGGTCTCCCCCCTCAGGATCCCCCTCCAGGCGAAACCGATAAGGCATTTGTTGACCTAGGTTCGACATCTGTCAAATCCTCGGATTTTCCTTCTCTACCAAGCTCCCCACCGCCTTCCGCCGTGGGTAATGTCTCAACAAATGTTTCTCCGGCATCTCGTCCACCTTCAATTTGGCGTGACCTGGTCGCAGGCTCTTCGAAAATGCAGAAAAAAGGGGAACCATTTTTTCTAGATTCCGGTGAATTGTTTGTGAAAATCCCAAATGCGGTCATCTCACGGAACAAGACTAACTGGAAGGATTTTCTCGTGGGTCACTTTCATGGTTCCCTCCCCCTGAAGGGAGATCTCTTCGCCATCTTCAATGGCATTTGGAGCCGCAAACTCAGGGATATCACAATCTCCCGCCTAGGCCCGAAATCAGTACTCATCTGAATCCCCTCTTCTGAAACTAGGAAAAGAGTTTTAGCCCAAAGAATCTGGCACATCGATGGACAAACTATGTTTGTCGCCGACTGGGAACCAGGCCTCTCTCCATTTATGCCGGAGTTATCAGAGATTCCATTTTGGTTGGAGTTCAAAGGGGTTCCCCCCCCCCCAATTCTTTAATCAAGAAGGACTCGAACATGTCGCTGGAATACTAGGCTAGCCCCTTCATCTACATCCAAGCACGGAAAATCTCCTTGACCTCGTTATAGCTCGGGATTTTACAATAGTTAACCCATCTGTTCCCTTACCTGAAGTGGTCAACGTGCAATTCGAGTCATGTGAAGTCCATCAAATTGAGGTTAATTGTCCATGGTTACCCCCAAATATGTGAATTCTGCAAGGAAATAGGGCACTCTATTAAAAGTTGTCTGTTAGCTCCTATCACTTGCTCTGCCTGTTTATCTAAAAGCCATCCTCTTGAGGCATGTCCTCGGAAAAAGAGAGCTCCCTCGTCTTCAGAACCCCCTCCTCTTCTGCCACGCATCAAGCGCAGAAGTCCCAGCAGAAGATCAAAGAAGAAACAACCATTTACCGCTATTGATACTGCAGCCCCTGCAATCAATTCTGAGGATCCTGGTATTTCTCTCATTGTTGACCTCAATACCAATAAGTCATCTTCCAAGGCTTTAAAACGGGTCAAACGGAAGAACCACCAGTCTCATCATTCCTCTTCTAGCTCACCTAGATGCTCCTCTTCCTTATCGGCTTCGGAGGAGGAGGAGGGTCTCACAGCTTCTGATTCGGCCTCGGGTGAAGACGATAATGGTGAACCAGATGAAGAATTTATGAGGGTCATCAGCAAGAAACAGAGACGGCTAGAAAAGGTTGTCCTACGGGGAAGGCAGTCTCAACCCAAAAAATATTAATGTCGGAGTACCTAACCTTTTGTTGGAACACTAGGGGATTTAATAGGAGTATTAAGCATAGAAGCCTGAAAAAATGGCTAAGGCATCACAAGCCACTTTTTGGTAGCATTTTGGAAACACGAGTAAAGCATTTCAACGCCTCTCGGATAGTTAACAGATCTTTTGCCGGCTGGCATTTTGAAGCTAATTACGAGTTCTCAAACCTTGGCAGGATTTGGGTTCTTTGGGACTGATAACACTTGAATTTTAGGATTTTTACATAACATTTCTTGTCACTTTCTA
>OVBE01003719.1:0-26018 GCA_900406425.1 Iberis pinnata
ATATATATATATTAGTACTCAAACTCATCTAATATACTTTATATATCATTTAAATATGCATGCAACAACTTTTGACAGTTAATTTATTAAGTTGTTTAATTTTGACGTTTGAGTATTGTTTAATTTCAAAATCGTAAACCTTAACACTAGACCCTAAAATGATATAAAATTTTTTAACTTGTAACTAATATATATTAGTACTCAAACTCATCCAATATACTTTATATATCATTTAAATATACATGCAACAATTTTTGACAGTTAATTTATTAAGTTGTTTAGTTTTGACGTTTGAGTAATGTTTAATTTAAAAATCGTAAACCTTAACACTAGACCCTAAACTGATATAAACCCTTTGAACTTGTAATTAATATATATTAGTACTCAAGCTCATCTAATATACTTTATATATCATTTAAATATACATGCAACAACTTTTGACAGTTAATTTATTAAGTTGTTTAGTTTTGACGTTTGAGTTGTTTAATTTCAAATTCGTACACCTTAACACTAGACCCTAAACTGATATAAGCCCTTTGACTTGTAACTAATATATAGTAGTACTCAAACTCATCTAATATACTTTATATATCATTTAAATATACATGCAATAACTAATTTATTAAGTTGCTAGTTTTCACGTTTGAGTTGTTTAATTTCAAATTCGTAAACCTTAACACTAGACCCTAAACTGATAGAAACCCTTGAACTTGTAACTAAAATATATTAGTACTCAAAATCATCTAATATAATTTATATATAAAAATTGACCAATGAGCAGATGAGGCGGAGATAGTAAACGAGATTCAACATACACCATTGGATATTTTTAGACAACTAATTCATTCAATCTGAGCCGTTGTTTCCTTTCGTGTTGCTTTTTCCGTAAAATTGAAAATTTTGCTAAAATAACAAAATCCTTGATTTTTAGATTTACTTTCTAATTCTAAACATACTCTCTCTTTGACCAAAAAAACCCTAATCTCTCATTTCCATCTTCTTAAATCTAAACATAATATGCAACACTCGTTACATATTTATCATATGGACAAGTCGTGGATTTGGCTGTAAAGGTATCATGTACATAGATCTCTCGAGAAATACTTTCATTCGCCATTGAAATAATTATGCTAACTTTTTGCAATTTAAAATTTAGGACTAGTGTCGAGTACTCAGTAGGAACAACCAATTTTGTAAACTCATCAGCAAGAAGATTGGGTAATCTGACTGAGATGCTTTTCCCATGTAGAGATTGCCGAAATTTATGCCATAAAAAATTAGAAAACATAGTTGATCATCTGTTAATGAGGGGTATGGATCCGAAGTATAAGAGTTCTACTTGGAGTATTCACGGTGAACGAATGTCTAATACAAAGGACACTACTATTGATTCCGAAACTGAGGCATTTGATTTGTTCAAGACTGCATATTTTATGGATGATGGTAATCAATTTCAAAATAATAAAAATGGAGAAATAAATGATGATGATGATGATGGACCAGTAGAAGAATCCGAGTTCAGGAAAAAATTAAAAGAAGCTGAAACTCCATTGTACCCAAATTGCATCAAATATTCAAAGGTTTCAGCAATTATGGGACTGTATAGTATTAAAGTTAAGAGTGGTATATCAGAGAACTACTTTGATCATCTATTGGTCTTAATTCATGACATGATACCTAAAGAAAATGTTCTTCCGAAGAGTATCCATGGTATTAAAATTTTTCTGAAGATATTTGGTTTCGGTTACGATAATATTCATGCTTACAAAAATGATTGCATACTCTTTAGGAAGGAGTATGAAGAGCTATAAAGCTTTCCAAGATGCAAAGTTTCAAGATGGAAAATAGATAAACACAATAATGAGATTAAGGTAGGGATTCCAGCAAAGATACTTAGATATTTTTCAATCAAGGATAGATTTAGGAGGATGTTCAGATCTAAAAATATGGCGGAAAATGTGCGTTGGCATTCTACCAATTCTACTGGAGATGGTACAATGCGACACCCTGTTGATTCTATAACTTGGGCACAAGTGAACGAGTCATGGCCAGACTTTGCTGTTAAACCAAGGAATCTTAGACTTGGACTTTCTACATATGGGATGAACCCTTTCTCTCTTCGAAACACCAATTACAGCACTTGGCCAGTGTTGTTAGTGAACTATAACACTCCTCCAACAATGTGTATGAAGGTTGAGAAAATAATGTTGACTATGTTGATCCCTGGTCCAACAGCTTCTGGTAATAACATAGACGTTTACTTTGCACCATTAATAGAAAATTTAAAAGATTTGTGGACTGAAGGTATTCAAGTGTATAACTCATTTTCTAAGGAAAATCTATAAACTTAGAGCCTTACTGCTTTGAACTATCAATGATTATCCAGCATTAGGGACACTGTCTGGATGTAAAGTGAAGGGGTAACAAGCTTGAAATGTTTGTGGAAAGGATACACCTGCTAGGTGGCTGAAGTTTAGCCGAAATTATGTGTATATGGGAAATACAAAAAGACTACCTCCAGGCCACCGTTACAGATATAAGAAAACTTGGTTTGACAACACTATTGAAGATGGTATGGTATTAGGATACAAACTGGTGATGAAATATACGATACTTTAAAAGTGTTTAAGAATGATTTTGGAAGACCTCTGCAGAAAGAAAAAAACAAAAAGAACATATTTGTTAGATGATGAGATTGTCCAAGAAGAAGAATGCGAAGAATCAAATGATCTATGGCGGTGGAAGAAGAGATCAATATTCTTTGAAGTCCCTTACTGGAAGGTAAATCAGACTAACTAAACTACATTCTCTAGTTGTTGTATTATAATAGGCCTAACGTTTAAATGACTCATGTGTTAGGATATGCATGTTCGTCACAACATTGATGTGATGCACGTTGAAAAGAATGTGTCATATGCTATTTTTTCTCTACTCATGCAAAACGCTAAGTCAATAGATGGGTTAAAGGCGCGACAAGACTTAGAAGATATTGGAATCAGAAATAACTTGCACCCAGAAGCTAGGGGAAAGAAAACTTACTTACCTCCAGCAGCCTATTGGTTATCGAAGTCAGAGAAGACCATTTTCTGCAAAAGGTTATCTAATTTCAGAGAACCTGATGGTTATTGTGGTAATATTACAAATAGTGTTTCGGTTAACCCTCCAAATCTAGGTAGTTTGAAGTCGCATGATCATCATGTGCTAATACAAAATCTGTTACCAGCTGCCATAAGAGGTTTGTTACATAGAGCACCTAGGAATACCATACGCAGATTATGCAATTAATTCAAGATATTGTGTCAACATATCACTGATCCGAAAAAACTTATATCAATGGAAACAGAGTTTGTGGAAACAATGTGTCAACTAGAGTGGTTCTTCCCCCCATCCTTTTTTGATATAATGTTTCACCTTCCCATACATCTAACTAAGGAGGCACGCCTGGGAGGACCAGTACAATTTCGATGGATGTATCCTTTTGAAAGGTTTGATGCACTCATTTTCTTCAATTTATCTTTTGTAATGATGATTGATCACCATTCATATATTTTGACTGAGTTATAGGTACATGAAGACACTAAAGGCTTACGTGAAGAATCATGCAAGGCCAGAAGGATGTATGGCTGAGGAATATTTAGCCGGAGAATGCATTACATTTTGTTTAGAGTTCTTGCAAAATTCAGTACCAGTTCAAGAAGCAGTTAATCGGAACGAAGATATTGAGGATGATGGAATGGTAGTTGAAGGTAGACCACTACAAAAGGGTGTACAAGTCACACTTTCTAACAAAGATAGAGACAATTTCACATCACTATGTGCTGATGAATATGGCTTCTAGGGATCCTTATGTGCAGTAAGCGGTTACCCATTCTGTTAATAAGGATGTCAACTACAACTTTATAAAGCACACTGTTTTTATTGTCAAATCAGGATGCATTTGGAAGAATTACAAGCTAATGATGCTAGATGTGCTAGAAATGAAACATTGTTGTGGAAGAATCATATTGAGCTTTTTGCACAATGGATAAAAACGAATGTTACATCTTAACTAGAGTTTATGTTCATTAGTTATTTTATTAGAACATGAATTGCAAATTTAGAATTGCTTCAGGCCAGCTTTTGTTTTTTGATATTGGTTGTTCTGAGTTATTGTCTTCATTGCCAATTATTGAAATGTGTCACAAGTTGCATCTTGATTTATCTGAGTTATTGTCTTCGTTGTCAATTATTGATTGGAACATGATTTGTGAATTTGAAATTGCTTCTGGCCAGGTTTTTTTTCCGAAAAAACAGATACTTGATGTTCTGATTTAGAGTATTCATTGCCAATTATTGAAATGAGAGCTTGTTTCTTCTTGGTCTATCTAAGTGTGATGTTTTCCCTGATTCAGATTAAATCAAACGCAAACACAAAGGTATTCCAAGAAGATAAGATGGTTGGCATTTGGACCAAGATATGTTGCTTTAGCACATAAAGGTTTCATCAGTAATGGGCATAGATTTCATACAGATGCGGTTAAGTGGAAGACGCAAAACAATGGAATAACTTATGAAGCGTATAGTATGTGTCGATCGAGTGCACGAGATACAAGACAAGTAGCTGGTATGCTTACATATTATGGAGTTATAAGGGATATTTTACTTCTTGACTACCACAGGTTCAAAGTACCATTGTCTCGATGCAATTGGGAAAACAAAGATGGTTTCACTCTTGTGAACCTACATATGAACCAAGCGGCATATTTGAAAGATCCATTCATTTTACCTACTCAAACAAAACAAGTTTTCTACTCTAGGGAAAATGATTTTTCAAATTGGTATGTTGTAATGAGAGCACCGCCTAGAGAATATCATGAGTTAGAAACAGAGGAGGATTTAGTTGGCGCACCATTGCTTATCCAAGAAATAGATGATGGAGAAAGTGAAGATGCTGACGATGGTAGTATATATGTTAGGAATGATTGTGAAGGGTTGTTGGTAGTAGATTGAACTAGTCTTATTGATGTTTAATAGGTTTTATGGTTTTTATTGGTTGATTCCTTACATTATGGAAATGCTACTCTTTTGTAAACATGGAAACGTTTTATGGATATAATAAAATTATTTTATTTTTATTTTATTTTTATTTGACAAACAATTCAAAAGTATATTATAATTACAACACAATAATAGCACAAATAGTTTGCTATCTTTGTAAAACAAATTGCTATAGATGCAATCCAATTATAATACAAATCCAACGCTATTGAATATATAAAACTAAAATTATTATTAAAAACTTTTTATAACAAATATACAACGCTATTAAAAAACAAACAATTGCATCTTCAACAACGCTATCGTAACTTCGATAATTATATCATACATTAAATCCGCTATCTAAAGTGTCCGACCTATAATGATGGGCGTTGTCAGAGCGTTTAATTAACCGCTATGCTATCCTACGATAGCGTTTTTCGACCGCTAAGAAAAAACATATTTCTTGTAGTAAAGAGAGAAAGTTTCGAAAACCCTATTATTATTAAAAATCCAAAGCTAAAATCGAAAACAGGTATCGACACTATATATGGTGTCCACGTAAAGGCAAAACCAATTCCCTAAGGAATTTACAAAGCCATCAAAAATAATAGAAGATAAGGTCAAATCTTTAAAGGACATGGTATAATCTTCCAAACAAAAATAAGGAAAACACCTAAGCAAAATGAAAACACCACATGATCGATTTATGCGCACGTGAAGATCACATGCATGACCAAAGGCTCCCTACATCACGTCACCTAGGGTAGAAGAAGATTCGTCTCTGAATCTGCAACGTCATCATGAGGAAGGTAAGGAACAAAATGTTTCACATTAAACACGTTAGAAAAACGAACATCGTCAGGTAACCAAACGCGATAAGAATTGGCATTGATCTTCTCAACAATCTCGAGGGGACCAATCTTTCGTGTCTTAATCTTATTATACTCATGCATCGCAAAATTATCTTTAGTTAACAACACCCAAACCATATCTCCCATGGCAAAATGAACATCACGGCAATGACGATCCACTGAAGCTTTATACTTGGCATTTGTAGCTTGTAAATTGTCGTGAACCTGGGAGTGCAGAAAGGCTAAATAACACACAAATTCCAATGCAGAGTCGTGATCACGAGTAAAATCTGGCAAGAAACTAAGGTCCAAAGGACCGTATGGAAGAAAGTTGTAAACAATGCAAAAGGACTAAAACTGCTGCTACGATTGATAACTCAGTTATGTGCAAATTCGACCTGACAAAGAATACTATCCCAAGACCGAATATTACTGCAAACCAAACAACGCAGCATATCACCCAAGGTTGGAATAGTTACCTCTATTTTTCCATAAGATTGAGGATGATAGGCAGAGCTCATGTCCAAACTTGTATGAAGTAGACACCAAAGAGAACGCAAGAAGTGGTTCAGAAAACATGAGTCGCGATCTGAGACGATGGAAAGTGGCAACCCGTGTAAGCGATAGACATCTCGAAAAAATAATTGCGGCACTTGAACCGCATCAGTAGTCTTATTACAATCTATAAAGTGAGCCATCTTAGAAAAATGATCCACAACAACAAAGATGGAATTATTACCACGTTGTTTCTAAGGTAACCCAAGTAAAAAGTCCATGCTAATGTCCGTACAAGGTTGCGTTGGAACCGATAGTGGCATATATAACCCGCCATTTGTCGGATGCCCCTTTGATAATTGGCATGTTGTACAATCTTGGACAAAGCAAGCAATATCACGACGTAAAGTAGGCCAAAAATAAGAATCCGCTACCAGTGCGATTACGACCATCATGGTCTTCAACATGGATTTCCTTAATGATTTGTAGACGAAGGCTACAGTCTGAGATACACAAGCGAGAGTCTTTAAACAAGAAACCCTCAAGATGAATAAGGAAGCCGAAGGAGTATAATGTAAGTCAGCGAGGACCGAGCCAAAGAAAGGATCTTGCGCATACAACTCCGACAAGGCTTCAAAACTAGAGACTGAAGCTCTAATGGTACCAAGTAACGCATGCCGACGACTGAGAGCATCAATGATTTTGTTTGTATGGACCGATTGGTGCTTTATGAAAAACGTAAACTGTTGAAGATATCCAAGAAGCATGTCAAGAAAATACTTTAGTTTGTCCAATCAAACGTTTTCAAGCATCATGATCGTGGCAAAGAACAAACTCTTGATGGAAGAGGTAGTGTCTCTAATGCTTGATCACTTGAACAATGGCATAAAATTCAACGTCATAAGTACTATAACGTGAACGGGAACCGTTGAGAATCTCACTTAAAAACGCCACCAGTCTGCCTTCTTGGCTAAGAACAGCGCCAATACCTACTTTGCAAGCATCACAGTGCAGCTTAAAAGTGACATTGAAATTCGGCAAGGCGAGGATCGTGGCGTACATGAGTTAGGCTTTGATCTTGTCGAATGTCGATTAAGTTTCAGGTGTCTAGCCAAAGCTTGTATCGTGAATACAGTTTGTCAAAGGAGCCATAATAGAGCTAAATTGAGGAACAAGACGACGGTAAAAAGAGGCTAGACCATGAAAGCTGCGCACATCGGTGATTGAACAAGGAGTCGGCCAAGAGGTAATAACATCGACCTTACTAGGATCAACCTATAAACCATCGCTATAAATTACATATCCCATAATTAATACTTGCGCTTCGCCAAGAACATATTTTTTGCCTGTGGCATAGAAATGATCACGGTGAAGGACGGTAAGAACCTCGCAAATGTGCGCCAAGTCTGTGTCCAAATTCGAGCTGAAAATCAAGATGTCGTCAAAATAGACAACAAAAAACTTGTCAATGAACGGACAGATCATCTGATTCATAATGCGCATAAAAGTACTAGGCGCATTCGAAAGACAAAAGGAATAACCATCCATTCAGAAATCCCTCCCGAGTTTTAAACGCTATCTTCCATTCATCACTAGGATGGATACGAATTTGATGGTAACCGCTTTTTAAGTCCAACTTGGTGAAGATAGAAGCATGTCCTATCTGGTCGAAAAGATCATCTAATCGTGGGATTGGAAAATGATAACACACCATAATTTTATTAATGGCGCCACTATTGATATCACTCGGTTTTAATGTTTTATAGTGGGTATTTATACTTTCTATTTGGCATTATCTGAGTGTTTTATTTGTAGTTTTGGCATATTTTCATGATTTTAGGTGTTCGGAACATTTTGGATGCAAATTGGCATATGCAGATGCAGAGTCCGACAGAAATTTCAAACGTTTACCAATTTTTGAAGATGTTCCCATGAATGGATTGAGTTGAAATTTTGACACAAGATAGCCATGTGAGTTATTTTTATATGGAAGTGGTTTGAAGTCAATCCATTGGTGCAATCAAAAGATATGACAATTTACTGAAGACTAGACAAGTTGTCTCGCAGATGAAGCAAGTGCAGCACATGTGAAGAGATCGATCCCTCCCTAAAAGGATCGATCAATCCCTGCACCCAAGAATCACTAAAATCTTTCAAAATTAAAATTATGCCCTCAAGACTTATCAAGATGTTTCCCTTATAAGTTTTAGAATTTTTTCCTTATTTTTACTACTATAAAAACCCTAGGCTTAGAGTTATTTTCATTATCGTTTATTATATTTCAGAGATTTTCTCAGTGAAAAGGGATCTACTTTTGTATTTGAGAATATTTCTGAAGTCTGATCAGTTTTATATAAAATTTAGTTTTTGAATATTGCAATGTCTACTCTATCTATGATTTCTCCTTTCGTATCGTATCTGAGTAGTTTAATTTTTAGGTTTTATAGTTTCCAAGGGAAACCAGGTTAATTGTTAGAGTTTGATAGAATGAATTGATTTTTTTAGGTTCTTAGTCTAAATTTGTTCCTACTGCATGAATTAGAGTAGCTAACTAGTTCATTGATCTTAGAATTATAAACACAAAGGGATTTGGTTTAGAAGTGTGATCTAATCTAGATGAATAAGTGTCTTTTCTTGCGGGAGTATTGTCTTAGGGGCTTATGAACATGTCGAATCTGAAATTAATGCATGTTTGAATCATCTAAATACGACGAGAGTTTTTGTTTAGTGATTTAAATATAGAGATCTAATCCTTCGGGAGAATATTAGTCTATTGTTTTCTTTTGAGTTGACAAATATTTTCAAAGAAAATCCTGCATGTTAACCTTAACTTTTAACCTGAATATCTGTGGAATTCCCTATTGCCTAGCGCTTTCGTTATTTGTTTCACAACCGTTTTTATTTTATCGTTATTGCCATGTTCTAATCACAACCATTATTTTATTTTTTCTTAGCTTAATTTGATTTTAAACTGAGAGTTATACGTTCTTGGTTATTGTGGATTCGATCCCTCTTATAATACTGCGTTTGATGAGCACTTACAGTGAATATATTTGGGTTAAAACCTGAGTGTATCAACTATCCACACACATACGCCAAGAGCCGTCTTTTTGGAATCAAAAGAGATGGGACCGCCGCTGGGCTCAAGCTTTCCCAAACATGTCCCTTACGAAGCAACTCTTCGACCTGACGACGTTATTCGCCGTGTTCTTGGGGACTCATACGATAGTGGGGGGGGGGGGAATTAGGTAGAGCCCGCTCTGGGAACCAAGTCAATATGATGTTGGATGTCACGAAGGGGAAGAAAACCATGTGGTAAGTCATCAGAAAACACGTCTGAAAACTATAATATAAGCGAAGACTGGAATGTTGGTGGGACCAAACTATGCACAGACGAGACAAGTGCACAAATAATAGGAGCTGAGGTTAGCTCGAATTCAAACACCGCTCTAGGCAGTGTGAGAAGAGAGAGTGGCGGAGAAGGAGACGGTTGAATCGTTGTACCAACGTGCAATACTTCAAAAGATAACTCTTGAGAAGGAACGAGCACAATGGTACATAACTCTAGCGTAAAGCTATAAGTCTTTTATCGGCCCTTATGTGGTGCATTACGATCACACTGCCAAGGAAGTCCCAAAGTGTCCATAGGTACCACATCGCAGCTTACCGAATCGTTATAATAGCCAATGGAGAAAGACACTTGTACACGCTTTAGTGATCAATATATCAGTACTATTGTTGACCCAAGCTAATTTATAAGGCACTGGATGAGTGTCGGCGTAAAGGTTGAACTTAGACATTGCGCTCTAGCGATAACATTGGCACAACTGCCCGAGTTGATAATTAACTTGCAAACGCAGTTATTGATTGTACAAGACGTGCGATAGAGAGATGTCTGAAGCCAAGACTCCTCAGTAGCACGAAGAGAAAGGCAGTTGTGACGTAATACTAGCATGACCAGTATCACCATGAATCAGTTCATCCTCATAATGATCCTGGTTATCTACATCATCATCAAAAGGAGGATCACATGTGATGTCGAGATCTTGAGTGAGAAATCCATGACAGTTCTGCTTAGGGCAAGCGGTTTGTTGATGTCCTTGTTCGCCACAACTTAAACATCATAATGAATTAGTACGAGGCAGACGTCAATTAGTAATGGAATAAACTATAGGAACCAGAGCTTGTGTAGAAGGGGTCGCTGGAGAATCACCCACATTACCAGAAGCAGTGTCTTGAACACTTTTATTTCCACGATTACGAGAGCCCAATGAGGACCAGGAGGAGCGAAACTGTGTTTCCATGGCTAGTGCACGCTATTGTGCTTTAGAGACTGTCGCCAAATTGAACTGTTGCAAGGCCAGTTGAAGCTGCATCTTCAAACTACCAATGAAACGGAGACACAAGTTGATCATCCATCTTAATAAGTGAAGTACGTGCCAGCATGTGGAAGAAATGTGAAGCATAGACTTCAACACTTTGACTACCCTGGCGTAAATTCTGGAATCTTGTGTACATGGGGCGTTCATAATTATAAGGCAAGAAAATTCGATGCATATGTTTGTTCAGGCGTTCCCATGATGCAATA
The DNA here is from genome assembly GCA_900406425.1 of Iberis pinnata. NCBI lineage: Eukaryota > Viridiplantae > Streptophyta > Magnoliopsida > Brassicales > Brassicaceae > Iberis > Iberis pinnata. Next base: position 10,954 of record OVBE01003719.1, read on the forward strand.
TTGCTCTTGCCCTGACGATGATGTGATTCTGTCAACAGTTTCCACCATGCCATAGCGCGACCTTTAAACCTAGTAGCGACCAAAGAGACACGTATGTTGTCAGGTACCCGTTTGAACTCTAGAATTTCTTGAATGAAGTTAAGCTAGTCGATGAATTTTTAAGGGTTCAACAATCATGAGAACTTCGAGATGTCAAGTTTAAACCCAACTTCCCAACGGTTGTTATCAACTTAGTTTACATGCTCACGTCTTGGGCAATTCTCCTCATCATGTCCAAGTTCAGCAAATATATTCTCTACTTTATCCTTAATGCCAGATTCGAGATCATGCGTAGTTTGATGTTGCTGACGTTGACGAGGGAGGCGATTATGTTGTTTTGTAATAACTGTATTGAGTGCGTTCTCTACATCTGATTGAAGTGCGTCTTGAAGTTTGAGAGTAAATACTTTCAAAGTTTGTCAAAGATCATCATGATGTTCATCATTATTATTCTGACATGGAACCATAGGGATAATATGGATCTTATTTTGAAATTTTTCAAAACGGCCTAAAATCTTATACCAACTGATGTAGCACTACGTTAAAATAATATTCTTGTTTAGTCTAAAAATTTCCAAGAAATCTAAGTGTTCTTTATGTCGTTGAGAATTATATGATTCTATCCGCAATAAAGAGAGATAGTTTCCAAAACCCTATATTATAAAAAATCTTAAGCTAAAATCAAAACAAGATTATCAACACTATTTATGGTGTCAACATAAAAGCCAAAACCATTTCCCTAAGAAATTTACAAAGCCATCGAAAATAATAAAAGATAAAGTCAAGTCTTTAAAGTATAAGGCCTAATCTTTATAAGAAAAATAAAGAAACACCAAAACAAATGAAATAAAATAAGGAAAACATCGAAGCAAAATGTAAACCCCACATGATCGATCCATGCACATGTGAAGAGCACATGCACGACAAAGGCTTCCTACATCTGTATATGAGTATACACATCTTCTTGACACAATAGCTATACTTGGTAAATATTTGGGTGATAACTTCTCTCATTTTATCACCCGTCACATATTTGGGATGGATTTTGATGTAATCGAGCGTGTTCATGTATAACAAAAGAGACATTTTGTAGTATTCATGGTACATGATCGATTACATCTTATAATTACTGTACAAATTTATGAAGTTAAGAAGATCGAAGTTTTTTTTATATCTTACTATATATATCTTCTCATACAGTTTTATGAGTGTTGGATTCACATGAAACATTTCTCTGATAAATTATTATATATTGAAATGGTAAACAAGGTACCAAATGCCATTGCTTACTCTAAGAAAACAATGTTGGATATTTCTCTTTAATAATGATAATGGATGGAATCGACTTTATACAACAAATAAGAGTCAATCTTTTTAAAAAAGAATTAATTAGTTTATAATAAATTATTTATTATTATGGTAATTTTCAAAATCTTCCAAATATTTAAGCATTTTTTAATTATTCAATCAACTTTCACCTTTTAGTAGTCAGCTTTCACAAAGGGGTTTCTCTCTTGCGTTAACACATAAGAAAACCCTAGTCTGCGTTTTTATTTTGGCAGCAATGTCGGGCCTTCTCCGGTGGCCGCCACCCTCCGTCTTTTATGTTTTCATCATCTTAGGCTTGTATAGTTGTTTCTCGGTTGATGCAGTTTCTTTTTGTCCAAGATATGGTGTTCTCGCGTAAGGCTTGGTTTCAGCGTCGGGTGTGGAGTGGTCGTCGGTGGAAACATCTCCGCCTGTTTCCTCCTCTGTTCTGGTGCATCCTGCTTCCCTTAGCATATATATCTTCATTTCAACCCTCAGCTCGCACAACCCTCTTCGATGGCGGCGGTATGCTTTCCGCAATGCTTGTCTGCTCTGCCCCTGTAAGTGTACTCGAAGATCTGATCTTGTTGATTCTAAGAATTTGGTTGTTATCTAGATCGATGATAGTCTCTATGGTCATGTTTTGAGTTAAGTTGTTGTAGTCTGGTTTGGTTGCGTTAATAATTGTAGTGGATGAATTTTGCATATAGTTTCTTTGGTCATATGATGAGCTTGGCTACTCGGTCTAAAGGTTTGGGTGGTCCTGCTTTGTTTATGGTTGGATAACTCCTTTTCTCCTCTTTAGATTTGATCATATGTCAGCATCTTCAAATTGCGATATTTACTGTTAGAGGTCCTCGCTCCTTATATCTACATGTTAGGTGTGATTGAAACATTCTTGTGCGAGGATGTCTTTTGGCGTTTTTCAGTCTTTTCTATGTGAGTTTTGACTTCACCATACCCGGTCTCTAGATGGTTTTTCGGATGTCGTCTAGGAGCCTTTGTCCGAAATTATTGTCTTTGCGGTCTTCATCATTGAGGTAGTCTTATTCATCAGGAAGTTTATGCTTGATCGTTTTTTCTTTGACCTTTTCTTGGAGCTAATAGTCGATTTGGAGTGGACTTTTTCAGCATTGTTGCCTTTAGTGGCCCTCCGTCCTAGTGTATTTGAAGAACGTTCTTTTGTTTAATCATTCTTCTTTTTTTCGTATGTGTTTATGTTTCTGTGTAATTTTCAGTATTTTATCTTTGCCTCCCGAATTTTAGGCTAATGTCTCCTGAAATTTCGAGTTTGTCAAAATTTGTTGACTTTATTTCATTTTTCGTCTTTATAATATTTTTGGTTATTATTAATAAAAAGAAGTCAGTTTTCACAATCAAATCGTGACAATGATACGAGGATGCATTTAAAAACATATATCAGTCCGTTTTTAAATATCACGTGGCCTTTGACCAACGACGTTAGCAAGCAAGCTGTAAAATTTATCATTTAGTGGCCCAAATATGAAAACAAATCTCTGGCGATTTATAGCCATGTTTCAAATTTGTAAGTGTGTTTATATATAAAAAATAAAAAAATAAAGTCAAGAGTGTATAACTAAAGAGAATCATGCCTATCAAATTAAGTCTCAATTGACGATAAGATTTACCTAGTTGTTGATTGTTTTTTTTTTCTTCTTCTTTTGTCTCTAATTGTTCAATTAGATCTATTAAACTTTTACACACGAGCTCACAACATTGTATTTTCAGTAAGTTAATGATTTGACGTGAAAACCCAATTTGCAGCCATCATATGTGGTCTCACCTGTTGAACAGATTTACACTTTATAAATTATTAGGCAACCTTTTAAAAAGATGTGTATTTAAAATGGTCTTGAATTACTTTTATGAATGCTTGCTTCGTGTCGTGTACGAATGGTATCTAAATAAGATTCTTTCATATTTATACTATTTTTAAGTTGGTTGGTCTTCTAGATCGAACCTTCTAATGAAACAAGACTTGTAGTTACTATTGAATTTTTTCATGTCAAGCCTCATGTTGGCAATTGTAAATTTACGGTAAAAAAAAAAAAACAAATTTTGTCGTCTATTTTCATATGGTTCTTTGCTCTTTCTTTTTGTTGGACCGATTATTGGACTCGGTCAGCGCGGATGAAAATGCGTAGAAGTTAAGTTGGACGGAAGAAATAATAATTTTGAAAATTATACATGAAAGCAAAAAAAAAAAAAAATCTACAACAACAAAAAGCTAAAACTGAAGTCAAATAAAAGAAACACTAAAAATGATAGGATGATTTTTATAGAGGTGGATTTTAGGGAAAATATTATCAAGTTGGTGTACTTTGTGTTTTTAATGTACTTTAAAAAAGTAAAGGAAAGAGAAACTTTTTTTCCATTATACCCTTATTTTTTTATATAATTACACTCTACTATTTTTTTCTATATTTTCTCATTTGCCTTTTTTTACATTCAATCTTTTAAAACCAATTACTTGATAAAAAAATAAAAATTATACCAAAATTCATAACTTTTTATACTCTATAAATAGATATTTTTTTGTTTAGTTTGGACACATGAATTTTTTTTCCTGACGTCTGAGTACACGACACTTTGTGTACATGACGCTAGTTATTCGATATACACAATGATTATTCAATATGTGTACAATGTCGTATATCATTCAGTATGTGTATAACGTCATGTATATGATGCTTATGTGTATAACATCGCATATCATGCAACATGTGTACAGCATTACGTACACAATGTTCTGTACATAATGCTTGTGTAAATCGTGCTAATTATTAAATGTATACATCTACTAATTATCATGATGTACACAAGCATCGCGTACACATCAATGTGTACGTGATGTTATACATGTTGCATGATACACAACATTGTAGATAGACTACATCAGCATTGTGTACATCTAATAAGTATATGTCAATTGTACACCACATTGTACATAGACTGCATTATCATTGTGTACGACTACATTATCATTATGTATGATTGCATTATCATTGTATACTCTGAATAATTAACGTCATATACACAAAGCGTCGTGTACATACAGCGTCGTGTACACAAAGCATCATGTACACAGACGTCATGAAATTTGTATTTTGTGTCCAAATAAAAATAACAAATGTCTGTTTATAGAGTACAAAAATATAAATTTTGGTATAAATTTATTTTCTATATATATATATATATATATTATCAATTAATTAATTTTACAGATTGAAGAAAAATAAAAATATCACATCAACCAAGACATCAATACCACTCATTTTTTCTGTCCATTCCTTTTAAGAGAAAAATGATATTTGTTGAGAGTGAAGTACATCAAAAGCAAGAAATACATTTTTGAGTACATACTTTATCATTAGATACGCCATAGTATAATTTATCCAAAATGATATTATGTTAATTGTAACAATCAAATTTCAAATATCCATGGATTTTTGAGAACATATATATGATTAGACTTCTTCAAAGTAGATCATCATTGTTGATCAATGCTTTTGGTTTTTTTGTTCTCTCTTGATATGTATAGAATTCAAAAATTAGAGACAATGCCCTTCCATAGGATGGCAAGAGGAGTTCTTCAAAGAAAAACCATAACCGCTAAAAGTGTCGCATTCGGAAGAGTTAAAACTAGCTTGACAAGAGATCGGATATATGTGCGAAAACTAAATAAATCTTGAATCCGATGATGAATGTGAGTAAAAAAAACTAAAAAAAAAAATTATTCGATTCATCATACTGAAAGTATGAGGAAGGAAAGTCAAGGAAACTCTAACTTTCTTTGAAGTCCCAGATTTCCACTTAGCCAAACATTACAATATCTGTATACGATGAATAAGTAATAAAAATACGAAATTATAAGTACAAAGAAAGCAAAAGAAATCTTATTCCAAATTTACGTAGGAGTGTTTTACAACAAGTGTTAAGCTTTGGCTACGTGAGCTGTTGGCGAGTTCCGTAGTACAAATTACCTAAGACTACTAATCCTAATTGAGTCATAGCTCGCAAACAAAATCGGAAAATAACCCATTGGTGAGTAGAATGTGTGTCGTTTAGCTCACCTATGGGCGAGCAAAATGTGTGTCATTTAGCTTGATAAGTCAAAGGGCAACTCATCTCGGTTAGAGATGAAGCTGGGAGTAATCGATGGTGTTCGTTCCTCATAAGTGTCTCAATTTATACCTTTCCAAACTTTCATCTTAATTGTATTTGACTTTGTAGACCCATTTACAACCAATGGCATGCTTTGATTTTGGTAAAGAACATATCTTCCATGTATTTTTATTCTCAAGTGTTGTAATCACATCATTCATTGCACTAATCCATGAATCATGCTTCTTGGCTTTAATATATGTAGATGGTTCTAATAATTTTGTGATTGCCATGATAAAACTATGGAAATCAGGTGATAGTTTGTCATAGGATATGACATTGTAAAGTGGATATAGGACCTTTGTGTTGAGGTTGTAACAGTGGTAGTCTTGTAGATAACTATGCTTTTTATGAGTTCTTGATATTTGATCATTAGACTTAGAAATTTGCAGTGTTTCAGTGTGATCCATATTAGTTATGTGATTCTCCTAGACTGGTGTAGGATGAATTAGTGGAAAAATATAATGTAAAGCTGGTTCTCCATCAGTTGAATTATAAGGAAAGAAATCTTCATGGAACAATACATGTCTTGAGATGAAAATTGTTTGTGTTTCAATGTCAAGAATTTTATACCCTTTGTAACATGTAGGATAACCAATGAAAACACAAGCTTTTGCACAATGCTGAAATTTATTCCTTTGATGTGGTGAGGTTGATGATATGCAAGACAACCAAATACACAAAGCATCTTCTAATCAGGAGACTTATGTATCAGAATCTCAAATGGAGATTTGTTTTCAAGAATCTGTGCAGGTAAGCGATTAATCAGAAAAGTTGTTGTTAGAATACACTCACTCCAATATTTGATAGGAAATTGAGACTGAAACATTAATGATCTTGCTACTTTTAACAGGTGTTGATGTTTCCTCTCTACTACTGAGTTTTTTTTAGTATTATATGGGCAAGAATGATATGCAATGATGCCTTTATCTCTGTATAATGTTGTGAAGTTGAATTCAGTTGCATTATCATATCTTACTCCTTTGATAGTAACTCCAAATTGATTCTCTATCAATGTGATAAATCCTGGATCAAACTGGATGACTTCATATTTGTTTTTATGTAGGTAAACCCATGTGGCTCGGGAGTGATCCTCTACAGCGGTAAGAAAGTATTTGTAACCATCATAAGATGTTTTTGAAAATAGTCCCCAAGTGTCAATGTGGATCAAATCAAAAGATTTATTTGACTTATTATTGTTTGATACAAATGGTAAATGCTTTTGCTTAGCTAAATGACATATTCTACAATGAACTATACTAAGATTTTTTTTTATCTTTGCTATAATTGATAGAGATAGCTTCTAATAAGAATTTCAACTTCTGAAATGCAGGATGGCCAAAATGCTTGTGCCATGTCTTTGAATCCACTGTCACTTGAAAACAAATTGGAGAGGTTGATGGGAATGAGGTTGATATGTCGACTCCAAGAAATACAGATTTGAAACCAAGTTACCCTTCCCAATCGTCAATCCCTTTATAGGATCATGAAATTGACAACTAGATTCATCAAACTAAACACCACAACGCAATCGTTTGGTGATAGAGCTAATGCTGAGTAAATGGAATTTGAACTGAGGTATAAACAACACTTCATGAATGGTAATGTTCTCATTGACTCTAAAGTTCCAATCCCATGTATCTTGACAGCAATTCCATTAGGTAAGTCAAAATTAGTATCATCAATAGGTGTGAATGTTTGAAACTTACTATTATCATAGCAAACATGATGTGAAGCTCTTGAATCTATAATCCACTTATTCATATTCACTATCTTATCAAATAAGGAATGAAAATTGTACTTATTATCAATAGATAAAGAACATAATATGCGGGGAAAGATAGTACCAGATACTTGACAAATAGTTGCTCTTGAATCATCTGAACTATGACTTGTTTCTGGTAATGCAATAATAGTTGCATTAGATGGATGAAGTTTTGAGCTGAGATAAACAACCAAATGTTGAATTTGATCAGATGACAATGTGACACCTGCATCATTATGATCAACCGGATTTGTGATGGCAATATTTGCAGTAAATTGTTGTTGTTGCATTCGTTGATTCTTTGGTTTCAAGTCAGGTGGATAACCATGAATCTTATAACACTTATATGCTATATGACCTTGTAAGCCACAATGTGTGCAAGTAGGTCTTGGTTTTGGAGAATTATTATCAGATTTGATAAACTTTGTTTTGATCTGAAAAGTCGATGGATTTGGAGTTAATATCATATATTGTCTTTGAAACTTATCAGATTCAAGCATATTATACATATCTGAAAAAGATGGACGAGGTTTCATATTGAGAATTTATCGTATAATTTTGAAGACTTCATCATTGAGTCTGATACCATAATAGAATGCATGAAAATATATTCTTACTTCAAATAAATATACAACTGGTGTTTATAAAAGTTCTACAATGACTATTAACTAACTTAACAAACTTTCAATTTCAACCAACTGTAACTGTAACTAACACACTAATAGTTGGGGATGAAACCATGGTTTTGTGGATCGAATACTAGAGCACGTTACATATATGTAAATTACGTATTCAAAAGAGTTTCCTCCCAAATGGATCATTTTAGTGGGTAGAACTCAATATATATATTTCCTTTGACAGCTAGTGGTTTTTTTTATATCTATAAATTTGGTAAGATACGAAAACGACACATCAAGAAATATGCGCGGAAAATAACTTAGCTGGCATCAAACATACTTTTCCCGGTGAGGGGAAATTAATACCCGATTAGAGTAAGATAACAAAAAATTAAAGACTTAAAGTAAAAGATCTCGTCAAACTAGTAATGTTTCGTTATTGGTTGACTTTATTAGCCTCTCTTAATTTTGTTTATTCAATTTTTTTTCTTTCCAAATTTTAAAATTTCTTAATTTTTCATATGAATTTAAATTGAATTTTATCCATTCCTCCAAACTTTGTCTATCCTATCTTTTTTCCACAAGAACTTTGGAACTTTTTAATTTCCCACTTGAACTTATATTGTTCTTTATACAACTCTATCAACTATTTGTTCTCATCATTTTATCCACCTAAAGCGATAGTATTTTACTAATTTGCAATTTAAATTATAAAAAATAATAACAAATTGTGTTTAACTCAATAAATCTTACGTTAAATTATTTTTAATATTAAATCTTACGTTAACATACTTTTAATATTACTTTCAAACTTATATAACAAAAATATTTTAAAATCAACTAAAATAATAAATTCAATATTATTTTTAATTTTAAAAATATATAATTTTAATTTATAACTTTATAACTTTAAAATAGTATAATATTGTAAAATAACTAATTTATTATTTTAATTAAAATATTATAAAATAAATTATATATTGTATTTTTAATATTAAAAATATTTCATTTTAATTTATTATTTTAAAATATTATAGTATTATAAAAGATGTTAAAATAAATTAAAATAACAAAATTAAATATTATCATTTTAATATTAAAAATTTTAATTTATTTTATTATTTTAAAATTTTATAATAGTATAATTATTTTAAAATAAATTAAAATAAAAGAATTAAATATTATGTTTTCATTATTAAAATATTATAATTTACTTTATTGGTTAAAAATATTATAGTATTAAGAAATATTTAATTTATTATTTTAGTTGATTTTAAAATATTTTTGTTGAATTAGTTAAAAAATAATATTAAAAATTATTTTAACGTAAGATTTAATATTAAAAATATTTTAACGTAAAATTTATTAGGTTAATCCAAAACGAAATTAGTTATCTCTTTTTATAATTTAAATAGCAAACTAGTGTTATAAATCAGTTGGGGGTAAAATGATTGAGAACGAATAGTTGATAGAATCAGGTAAGGAGAAATCTAAGTTCATGTAGGAAATTAAGAAGCTCCAAAATTTAGGATAAACAAATTGAAAGGATCGGGTAAAGAACTATCTAAATTCGGCTGGAAAATTAAATAATTCTAAACTTTACAAAGAAAAATTAGATGAACAAAATTGAGGAGATTAGTGAAGTTAACCTATGTTATTCGAAACCTTGATAAATAAACTCGGATTTTCATCATTCAACTACTGTACTACACTACTACTCTATCCAAGAGAAAAGAGTATGGTTTTAAAACTTCAGGATTGCTTTTTTTTTTTTTTCTATAAAATGTAAACAGAAACATTCTTCAACTAGAAGCAACATTTTGGTGTTGTTCGGTTTCAAAATTTTTTGACAAAAATGAAAATAAATGAGATGATTAGTTATTGAAAAAGTCCCTAAAAACTTTCAAAACATCAACAAAAGTAACCATACCAACCAAAGAAGCATCATCATCATCAATCACCCACACATAACTCACTCTCTGAGTAATCGCTTGTATCAATACCGCCATTAACGAGCTTTTCCGATTGCATACTATTGCCACCGACTTCCTCGTCCTCCCATTCGACCTCTTTCTCTTCGCCGGTGAATCATCGTCCGACGAAGACCCGGACGGCGACAAGGAGTCGAAGAGTGAGATCAACCCCACCATCTCTTTTTCTTCAAGTCTATTTCTTACTACTCCCACCAGACTCTTCGGCGGACCATTACCGTCGATGTAAGACATTAGATCTCCGGCTGAGAGTGTGGCAACAGCTGCGGCGGCTGTTTCATCGCAGCAAGCGAGTGTCATCGGCGAAATCTCTCCGATTAAAACCATATCGCATCCACTGTCAACCACAGCTATGGATACATTGTGTGCGATGGCTCGAGAGACGGCGGAGGCAGCCGAGGAGTAATAGTCGACGGCGAGGATGGTGTGTTTGGTATTAATCAATCCGAGATCGGAGATAGAAAGCGCTGGTAAAGGAGAGAAGATGCTAATGGAATCGACAAGGAATCTGATTATGTCTTCTTGTGTGATCCAGCAGAATTGGCGGCTGTTCTTGTGGGTTGTTGTTGTGAGAGAAACGACGACGTTTCGGCTCTGGATTTTTGGTTGTCTTCTCTTTGTCATTGATCTTGTCTCAATCGGAACAATCAGATTCTGTGCTCCCTCAATTATCATATCGATAGCTTCAATTAACCTGAAAGCCAATTTTTTTTATTAATCTCAAAAAAAAAAAAAAAACAGATCACAAACAAAGAAAGAAAACCCAAAATCTGGATTATTGTCATACTTGCAGGAAGATTGGACATGGACGACGAGGTCACAGGATTTTGGGAGAAGAACAGAGACAGATGCGTTCAAGGCAGAGGAAAAAGACAAAATTTTGCTGTCGAATTTAGACAGGTAACAGATTACATCGGCCATACAGATCTTACCCAAGCATTCGCATTCGCATTCGCATTCGCAATCGGACTTGTTATCATCATGATTACAGCTCCAAATGCTGAGGAAAGGTTCGTCGGAGGATTTAAGAGCGGCGATGGCGTCAGAGACGGAGGCTGTGGTTGCAGAGAGACACCGTAGAGGCGGCTTCCCAATACAGAGATCGGAAACATCGTGCGAGAAGAGGGTTAGTGCCATAAGAAAAAGAGATTGGTTTGGGAGGAAAAGAAAAGAGAGATGGGTACGGTGTAAGTACAATACACAGACTGTTGGGCCCCATTATTTATAACAACTTGGTTATCTACGGTTGTGGACATGTAGATTTTTACCCCCTTTTTTTTATTTTTTCAACTTAATATGTATATTATCAAAAAAAGGTTATACATGCCAAGTAATCGTAGGAGCCTAATGAGAAAATCTAGTTATTCTGGCCAACTTATCTGCTACATGATTGAGTTGTTTAGAAACACATATGAAAGTAGAAATCAGAAAAAGGGTCGTGGGTTAATGGATGTTCTTTTAATTGTTTTTCAATCTACATATAAGACATAATTTATAATAAATCCAAAAACCATATTGAGATTAATCCACTTACAAATCTTTAAACTTCTACAACAAAAATCAAACCGACCCGGTTCACTCTAAGTATCCAATTACAATTAACCAAGCAAACTAAATTACAATTAAACCAGACGAACCAGTTGCAAGTTAACCAGTTTAACAGAGGCCAATTGAACTGGAAACTAGAAGAATCCTAATCTGGAGAAAGAGTACTTTGCTGCCAGTCTTTCTCTCGAGCTGCAGACATGCCGGTGGAGAAGACACTTTTGGCGCCAGAAAAAGGAGGACGAACCACCATGGGTTTGATAACCCACCGAAATCACAGAGGAAGAGAGGAGTAGATCCAAGAAAGTCTATGGCGCTTGCAAAGTCAGATATGGAGGAAGAGCTGGAGGAGAAAGGAAGCGACTTCTCGAACGATGGTATAGTTTCACCTATTATGGTTTTAGATCCCCATGCAGGTCCAATCCAAGAAAAACCTCCTTTAAAAGAGACATCAACTTCATGTTCATGCGTCTCCAAGTCGCGTCTTCACGAGCCACCTTCTTCCTCCTATTTGCGACGTCGTAAGCCAAATCGAGCTTGTCGTGCAAAAGCTTCAGTCGCCACTAGCCCACGTGGCTTGAAAGAGGATCGAAGAAGAAGAGCGGGTTGGAATCGCCTATAACCAAAGTCGCGGCGTAAGTGCTTGTGACCAGACGGTGGTGGTCGTATGAAGTTCTCTCTCCCGACACTCTTGAAGTGTCCCAAACTTAGAGAAAAAAGAGAGAGAAAACTTTTATAGTGATATTGATTTAATAGATTTAGAATTTCTTGACAAAATACTGATATTGGTGGTGCATGTGGCACCACACGAGGCAAGTAAGTAATGTGTCTTCCATAAGTTTTTGACAGTGCCGGTCCAATGTTTGTGGTTACCATACTTAAGTTTTACAAGTGTCCTCATATATATATATATATATATATATATATATATATATATATATTCCAAAATCTTAAATACTAAACTATATTAAAAAAACATAATTTTAAAGTACAATAAAATCTTCAAATCACACAAAATGTTATACAAGAAAGAATAAAATAAAATAAAATTATACTAGTAAAATATAGCTTGTTAACATTTTTCCTACAAAATCATTCATTTCGTACAATTGATCATCGCTCTTGGTTGAGAAGAAAGTGGCGCGAAGATATCGTGCGCTGGTTATGACTGAACGACTCTAAGTTGCTCATGTAATCAAGTTCTTAAACCATAGATCTCTTAATTGATAGTAACAAGTGTAATTGCCATGAATAATTACATAGTATTTTTTGAAGTACATAACTTGATTTTGTTTATGTAGAATTTTGTTCTAAACAAACGTGATTATGAATTAGAATTTACATAAGATGATGATGTTGTTGCAAAGTGAAAAACGATTACATAAACTAAAAGAAAAGTTGAAAACACATACCTCTAATTTTTTTGGAATGAGATAAAGAGAAGCAGTCAGCAAAAAAAAAAAAAATGAAGAAAGCACAAAACAATTTTTTCAATAAACAAAACGTTTGGTTGTAGTTTAGCTTTTTTTCTTAAATCAATTTACTAGAAATATTATTGTAAGATATTTTTAAATTGAGTAATATCTTTTAGACATAAAGCTCAATTCATTATCAAAAGGCTCCAAATATATTGAATTTATGAAAAGATCTAGTAATTTTATAACTTATTACAAAAATATACCCAATAAATTTATATTAAAAAGTGTCGACTAGAATTAGATGTCCTAATCAATTGTTTATGTAGTTTACTTTATGTGCCAGCCCTAGCTTTTGATCAAGTTATTAGTGCTATTAGATCATCCATCCTCTCGTAATTTAGTGCTTAAGTTCCAAAAATAAGGATATGATCTGTAGAGATTTTAGGTTCAAACTGTACATGATATAAGTTTAAAATTTGTAGTTGTAATGTCAACAAAAAAAGTTAGTGCTATCATGGAATGGTAACCCAAACGCCACGTATGAAGAAGAGTATGAGGCTGTTCTTTTGATTACTGTTAAAATCAGCAGTAGAGTTAAAACAAATAATGGCATAAGGAAGTACGACCATGAAATTTCTGTTAATGGAAGAAAAGAAATTTTAAAAACGACGATTCTATTTTGATGAAATACTAACGCAAGAAATAGTAGCTGTAGAAGGATGTTGATACCGGGTTAAACACCCGACAAGAAGCCCACTTGGATCAGGCACAATTCGTCAAAAGAAAATAAGAAGATAAGGAAGAATATCAAGACTGTTAGAGAGAATAAAGAACATATCGAAGAATCAGAAAGATTACTAAAATCTAGGAGATATTTATGTAAAGATATAAATAAAGATCATTTTTCCTCTATTATAAATAGACATAGACATTAGACCAAAAAGGGGATCTATTTTTCTCCGACTTAGATCAACATGTGATCTAACTCATAAACCATATTATTCAATACTTCTTTCAGAGTACAACCCACAAATTCAGGTTTGACCTAAACTAGTTACAATTTTTGAATCAATAATTGGCGCCGTCGGTAGGGACTAGCTCTGAAAGTTAAAAACCTAAAAAGTCACGTATCAACCTAGCTACCTTTGTCATGTGGTTCCTTTCGGATCTACAAGTTTGGAAACGCTACTACGATCAATGTTAAGGCACAATGATACCACAACATATTGACTTTAAGATAAGTCATTACATGCTCATTATATTTTATTATTATATGATCGATTCTGCTTCAAACCGAGAAAAAATTATTATTTTATTTGATCGATTATTTCACACACTAGTTAATCGTTTGATAATTATGTTTTCACGCACATCTCGTTCAACTAATCGTTTATTGCACTCTGTTTTCTTTTGATTTGTACCTCGGTTGATTTTATGTGTTTAAGGATCATACCTCACAATAATCAAATACCATGAACGGATCTCTAACCCCAATTCATAATTAGCTTCTTAAAAATCCTTATATTTTACTTCGGTCCTAACCTAATTATCCATAAGTTATTTATCCACGTCTGTTCTTCTCAGATTATTTAAAGTCCAAGTATATATCTTTCGATCAAACATGAAGATAAGAAGGCGATAAAGCGTCAAAGAGATCAACAAGACAATTGGGAACTTAAATACCGAAACCATGATTAATCATTGTTGAACAACAATTTGTCGACGAGGTTGTATTTATCCTGCTAATGATTTATTTCTTTAAGTCTTTCTTTATTCTACCGAATATAAAAAGAAAACGAGAATCTCTGATTAATTGTTTATGCTCATTAGTTCGTGTTTGGCCATACTTCAAGGAAGTATTTCATGTCGATTACATGTATTATTTATTTTTTAAGAAGTTGATACTTTGCTTCTTATTTGCAAGGACCAAGTTTCACCATCAATACATAATGGTTGAGCTTGTCAAAACAAAGATCACCGCCTCTACAAAGGAACCAGGTTCTCCGACATATCTTCCTTGCCGATGTGTAGAGGATATCTACAAAAAGCATAGGAAGCAGCGCTTCTATCTCGTCGCTACCACCACCGCGTTGTGCTTCATTCTTACCTTTGATCAAAGTCATCGGCACTCGACGAGCGTGTGATGACTCTGAATTTTCACGGTTTTTACTTATCAATTAACATCGATTTTGAGGTC